>QXTE01000147.1:2996365-3007493 GCA_003942145.1 Platysternon megacephalum
CCCTGAACCCCCTGCTGCACCCCGACCCCCTGCCCTGAACCCCTGCTGCACCCCTCCTGCACCCCAACCCCCTGCCCTGAACACACGCCACACCCCACACCCCTGCCCTGAGCCCCCTGCTGCACCCGACCCCCTGCCCTGAACCTCCGCCACACCCCGACCCCCTGCTCTGAGCCCCCACCGCACCCCACACCCCTCCTGTGCCCCCTGGGGGCAGGGAGGGGGCTGAGTTGGGGTGGGGATTTTGGGGAAGAGGTTGGAATGGGGGCAGGGAAGGGGTGGGAAGAGGCGGGGCAGGGGCAGGGCCTCATGGAAGGGGTGGAGTGGGGGCGGGGCCGAGGGCGGCGGGGGGGGAGGTGTCAGTAAATGCGGCCCTCGGCCCAATGTACTAGTCCTCATGTGGCCCTCGAGGTCATTTGAGTTTGAGACCCCTGGTCTAGTGCCTCCCAGGGTGGGGGTCACACTTCTAGCTGCAGTGTAGCCACACCCACACTGACCTCAGGGACACACCACGGTGCCCGCCGGCAAGGAGCTATGAAAAGTCAGAGGGGCAGGCATTCCCCATGCCCTGTAGCAAATTACACCCCAGCCTGGGGTTTCATATTCCTTCAAACCCCTCCTCCCCCCCCCCCTTTTTTTTTTTTTTAAGAGAAGAAGAAACTGAAGGAAATGCTTGGCCAGATGGAAAGGAAACTGGCACTGGCTAGCCAGCTGGAAAGGAAAACAAAGAGTGAATTGGAGGAACCGAGCAGCATGCAGGCACAATGCAGTGTTTTTCACCCAACCCCTACCTTAGGGCAGTGGAATTACAAGTAGAAAGACAAGGCATAGGGCTATCCTGGCCCCATGAAAATGAATGAGAGTTTTGCCATTGACTGCTCTGGAGCCAGAATTTTACCCTTGGGGACTAAACTAAAAATCCCTTCTCTTTTGCTCACGTTTCAGTTCCTTGGTCCCCATTGTATCCTCGGCCATGTTCTCCAGTCATCCAGAGAATCTTCCAGGAAAACCAGGGGGAGACAAAAGCTGAGTTTCTAGTATAGCCTCGCACCCCACACGCTTTTGGAATGGGGGGGTGGAGGGGAGACTCCTTTCAGGCTTTTATCCTCCATGAATAAAAGGACAGGAAGGGGGCAAACCTGTAATTTTTCCTTTGCAGGTCACCTTTAAGGCTCCTTAAGCAGAGGTAGAGGAATGTGTTCAGTAGCCATCTCCCTTAAACCAAACACTCCAACCAGTGGCAGTTTGATGGTTGGGTAATGGCTTGCGGTACTGAAGCCATTGTGTTCCTGCTACTCCGTGGAGTAGCTGTATCTGAAAATAACCTTGATCAGTTTACTCCTGAATTACAGCACATTAGGTTTGCTTGGTATTGATCGCCCTGGAAAACAGCACAGAAAGCTCGCTGTAGTGAAAGCCCAACTCACTTCCACCCAGTGAATATGACGACGGAGGTCGCTGGTGTCTGCTAGTTTGGGATGCCTCCTCGTGCAGGTGCCCAACCAGAAACAGCTGATAATTAGGCCATAGCAGGGCAAAACATCACTGACTTCTGTGGCAGTTATGGGTGCAGCAGGAGCAAGGCCCTACTCTAGCAGTAGCCTGGACCTGAGACGTCAGAGGAAGTTAGCAGCCGCCCCCATTTCTGCAATGCTGTAGCATAGGGGGTGGTTTTTTGCCCACCTGGAGCAGAGGCATTGAGATCCCTTGCAAGTCTCACTCTACCTAGTAGGAGGGCAACTAGGGTCACTCAGATCTACAGTGATGGGCACAGTCACCAAACAACGAACCTACCATATTAACAAAGAAGCTTTTGGAATCTTGTTTTGGATGCTTTCATGGTGAGCACGTGACAATCTGTTGAGAGTTGCTGTGTTACCCACTCAGTCTCAGCAAGGGGGTAGAGGGTTGCTATTACTAAGCTGTGGGATAACTGCCTGACCCACCAGCTTATCTGCCTTGCCCACAAGCTCTTTGGGATCTGCAACGTAGCTGGGTCAACCTAAGGGTATGTCTACACTTTCATTTTATAGCGCTCTAACTTGCTGACTCAGGGGTGTGAAAAATCACCACCCTGAGCGCAGCAAGTCTGAGCGCTTTAAAGCGCTAGTGTAGACAGCTCTCCCAGCGCTCAAGCGTGACCTCACTCGCACTTCAAAGCGTTTCCGCGGCAGCGCTTTGAAGTTTCCAGTGTAGACATACCCTAACTTTTTAGTGTAGGCCAGGGGTCGGCAACCTTTCAGAAGTGGTGTGCCGAGTCTTCATTTATTCACTCTAATTTAAGGTTTCGCGTGCCAGTAATACATTTAACGTTTTTAGAAGGTCTCTTTCTATAAGTCTATAATATATAACTAAACTATTGTTGTATGTAAAGTAAATAAGGTTTTTAAAATGTTTAAGAAGCTTCATTTAAAATTAAATTAAAATGCAGAGCCTCTGGACAGGTGTCCAAGACCCGGGCAGTGTGAGTGCCACTGAAAATCAGCTCGTGTGCTGCCTTTGGCACGTGTGCCATAGGTTGCCTACCCCTGGTGTAGACCAGACCTTAGGCAAAATTCCCCCTTAGCAAGGGTGTGCAGCACCGGATGTGTCCGTTTGCTGATCCTCCACCCTAGAGGTGAGTGGGTGAAGGTATACAGTTTGTGAAATGCTTTGGTCCTGTCAGCCTGAAAGGTGTGGTATAAATTTGATGTCCCAGCAATTTCCCAGCCTGTCAGCATGGGGTTAGTTGAACTAAACCCATACAGCAGTGCCACCCAAAGAATCCTTTCTTGATTTCTTACATAACGTGCGTGCATTGAACTGAGAATGTACCAGTGGCTGCCCTGGGTACAATGTTAGATCATCCTCAGCTCCTATATTACAGCGATGGGCACTACAGAACAGGAATGACAGGATTGCCCAAAGTAGGAACAATAAATCCATTTATTTTGTCACCTGAAAATTTAAAATAAATTTTTACCTGATATTTCCACTGTAAAAAAATATTCAGTGACACATCATCAGCAAAGCCACCCCCATCCTGATTACTATGATCAGTCCCCTTAATGCACGTGCCAAGTCCCAAGAGGGAGTAGGTTTTATCCCTCTTTGATTCAGCAGGATACTTCTCAGGAGTTAAATTCTCCATGCTCTGGCTGAGTTAGACTCTTGGATCCCTTGAGCTTCAAGCTTGAGTCTTTTCTATCAGCTCTTGGCCTGGCTAACCGTTGCCTCTTCTGCAGTTCCTCCATTCGTTGCTTCTGATGTTCCTTCATGCAGTCCTTGAAGGCCTGTACCTGCTGCTGACACTTCCTCCAGTCCTGGTGTTCGGCCATGCACTCCTGCACCGCATAATGGAAAGTGGCACAGCCAGTGCGCAAGATCATTTGATCCAAGGGATCCTCCTCGTCTTCTGACTTCTGGCTCCAGTTGTGACCTTGAGGGCTGGGACCAGACATCTTGTTGGATCTAAGGAGTGAGGGATCAGGAGAGTAGTACAGGGGGAGGAAAATGTCATTAGAAAACTCTGTCACAAAAACTCAATCATAGGGCTTGTGCCACTGGGGAATCATAAATAAGAAATGATGGAGTGGGAGGGGAGAAGGGCCAGTGGAGATACTGTACTCCCAGCCTTCACTCTGCATATCCATGTCCCCAGCATTCCCTATTGCCGCCCCCCACCTTGGCGGGACCTCCCATACTCCTTGTGAATATTTTCCCCTTCTATAGCATCTTCTAAGGAATTCAGAGAATTTTACAAACATGAAAGATTTAAGTTTCACAATGATCCTGCAGGGTGTCATTCTACCCACCGTGGGGGAAACTGAGGCACTGAGCAATAAAGAGCCTGATTTTCAGAGCTACTGAGTAGCCACACATCCCACTGACTTCAGCTTTGAGTTGTGGATGCTCAGCACCTCTGAAAATTCAGCTCAGAAACAATTTGCCCAGGTTACACGGTCAATCCAGGCCAGTTGAACATCAGTGCTGTGCCTTAATCACAAGGCCATTCTTATTAACTATGATGTTGGTGAAGCACACTGACTTAGTCATAGAGTGCAAATGGATACGGGATTGAACCCAATACACTGAAGCCCTGTCACAGGCAGATGTTTAATATTGTAATTACCTCAGAGGAATCCACCAGGTGCCTGTCCAACACTTGTATAAAGTATAACTGGTCACACCAATAAAGTATTATCAACTTGAAATTAACAAGCTCTGATGCGCTTTATAGCTTATTCCTTTCAGTTTGCTGTGCTGCTCTGAGAAGCTGGGGAATGAAGCAGCAGGGGTCAGAACACAGACTAAAGGGGTGATCTTTTCTACTAGTGTATCAGCCCAATCAGTTCTCCTGGGATGGAAAAAAATCTATTAGGTCTGTTTCCTAAGAGTACAGGGTTATGACTTACCTACATAGTATATTCTCCAGTGCTTTGTCCAATCTAACTTCAAATGACTCAAACTATTGGATTCTCACTATTTCTCTTGGCAGATTACATGGTATCGCTCTTATGGCACTACTGTCTTATAGTGTTCCCATTAGCTAAGAACCAAAATTCTGCTTTGAACTCATAAGCATCTGATCCACTGAACATTTTTTACATGCAAGAACCTAAAAACAGATCAAAAGAAGTGACTTTGGTTTCTCCTTTAGCTCGCTGACTGGTTTTCATGCTGCTAGGTACTCCACATCCCGCCACCACTAGAAAATGTTTTCACCTCTCTGCTACTAATACAGCTCATAACTCTTAAGAGCATCTAGCCCAGCATCCTGTCTTCTGACAGTGGCCAATGCCAGGTTCCCCAGAGGGAATGAACAGAACAGGTAATCATCAAGTGATCCATTCCGTGTCGCCCATTCCCAGCTTCTGGCAAACAGAGGCTAGGGACACCATCCCTACCCATCCCGGATAATAGCCATTGATGGACCTATCCTCTATGAATGTATCTAATTCTTTTTTTAACCCTCTTACAGTCTTGGCCTTCACAATGTCATCTGGCAAAGAGTTCCACAGGTTGACTGTGCGTTGTGTGAAGAAATATTTCCTTTTGTTTGTTTTAAACCTGCTGCCTATTAATTTCATTTGGTGACCCCCTAGTTCTTGTGTTTTGAGGAGTAAATAACACTTCCGTATTTACTTTCTCAACGCCAGTCATAATTTTATATACCTCCAATAATATTCCCCCTTAGTCACCTCTTTTCCAAGCTGAAAAGTCCCAGTCTTATTAATCTCTCCTCATACGGAAGCCATTCCATACCCCAAATTATTTTTGTTGCCCTTTTCTGAACCTTTTCCAATTCCGATATATCTTTTTTGAGATGGGGCAACCACATCTGCACGCAGTATTCAAGATGTGGGTGTACCATGGATTTATATAGAGGCAATATGATATTTTCTGTCTTATTATCTATCCCTTTCTTAATGATGCCCAACATTGTTCGCTTTTTTGACTGCCGCTGCAATCTGAGTGGATGATCTAGCACATTGAGTGGATTGAACTATCCACAATGACTCCAAGATCTTTCTTGAGTGGTAACAGCTAATTTAGACCCCATCATTTTATATGTATAGTTGCGATTATGTTTTCCAATGTGCATTACTTTGCATTTATCAATATCGAATTTCATCTGCCATTTTGTTGCCCAATCACCCAGTTTTGTGAGATCCTTCTGTAGCTCTTCGCAGTCTGCCTGGGACTTAACTATCTTGAGTAGTTTTGTATCATCTGCAAATTTTGCCACCTCACTGTTTACCCCTTTTTCCAGATCATTTATGAATATGTTGAATAGGACTCATCCCAGTACAGACCCCTGGGGGACACCACTATTTACCTCTCTCCATTCTGAAAACTGACCATTTATTCCTACCCTTTGTTTCCTATCTTTTAACCAGTTACCAATCCATGAGAGAACATCCCTCGTATCCCATGACAGCTTACTTTGCTTAACAGCCTTTGGTGAGGGACCTTGTCAAAGGCTGTCTGAAAATCTAAGTACACTATATCCAATGGACATAGAAAAACATAAACTCTTGAGCAAGAGTCAACATGGCTTCTGTAAAGGGAAATCGTGTCTTACTAATCTATTAGAGTTCTTTGAAGGGGTCAACAAACATGTGGACAAGGGGGATCCGGTGGACATAGTGTACTTAGATTTCCAGAAAGCCTTTGACAAGGTCCCTCACCAAAGGCTCCTACGTAAATTAAGCTGTCATGGGATAAAAGGGAAGGTCCTTTCATGGATTGAGAACTGGTTAAAGGACAGGGAACAAAGGGTAGGAATTAATGGTAAATTCTCAGAATGGAGAGAGGTAACTAGTGGTGTTCCCCAAGGGTCAGTCCTAGGACCAATCCTATTCAATTTATTCATAAATGATCTGGAGAAAGGGGTAAACAGTGAGGTGGCAAAGTTTGCAGATGATACTAAACTACTCAAGATAGTTAAGACCAAAGCAGATTGTGAAGAACTTCAAAAAGATCTCACAAAACTAAGTGATTGGGCAACAAAATGGCAAATGAAATTTAATGTGGATAAATGTAAAGTAATGCACATTGGAAAAAATAACCCCAACTATACATACAACATGATGGGGGCTAATTTAGCTACAACGAGTCAGGAAAAAGATCTTGGCGTCATTGTGGATAGTTCTCTAAAGATGTCCACGCAGTGTGCAGAGGCGGTCAAAAAAGCAAACAGGATGTTAGGAATCATTAAAAAGGGGATAGAGAATAAGACAGAGAATATATTATTGCCCTTATATAAATCCATGGTACGCCCACATCTCGAATACTGTGTACAGATGTGGTCTCCTCACCTCAAAAAGGATATTCTAGCACTAGAAAAGGTTCAGAAAAGGGCAACTAAAATGATTAGGGGTTTAGAGAGGGTCCCATACGAGGAGAGATTAGAGAGGCTGGGACTCTTCGGCTTGGAAAAGAGAAGACTAAGGGGGGACATGATAGAGGTATATAAAATCATGAGTGATGTTGAGAAAGTGGATAAGGAAAAGTTATTTACTTATTCCCATAATACAAGAACTAGGGGTCACCAAATGAAATTAATAGGCAGCAGGTTTAAAACAAATAAAAGGAAGTTCTTCTTCACGCAGCGCACAGTCAACTTGTGGAACTCCTTACCTGAGGAGGTTGTGAAGGCTAGGACTATAACAATGTTTAAAAGGGGACTGGATAAATTCATGGTGGCTAAGTCCATAAATGGCTATTAGCCAGGATGGGTAAGAATGGTGTCCCTAGCCTCTGTTCGTCAGAGGATGGAGATGGATGGCAGGAGAGAGATCACTTGATCATTGCCTGTTAGGTTCACTCCCTCTGGGGCACCTGGTATTGGCCACTGTCGGTAGACAGATACTGGGCTAGATGGACCTTTGGTCTGACCCGGTACGGCCTTTCTTATGTTCTTATGATGCCCCTGGTCCACATGCTTGTTGACCCCCTCAAAGAATTCTAGTAGATTGGTGAGGCATGATTTCCCTTTACAAAAACCACGTTGACTCTTCCCCAACAAATTATATTCATCTATGTGTCTGACAATTTTGTTCTTTACTATAGTTTCAACCAGTTTGCCCGGTACTGAAGTCAGGCTTTCCGAGCCCCATGCGCACACACTGCCACTGAAAAGCGGCCACTGCTGGGGTGAGACGTGACCACTGGTTAACAGCGCACGGTGGCATCTCACAACAGGTTAGGACTCAAAGGGATGCTTCATTTGCTCCCTGCTTGAAATCCCAGGGGAGGGAGATTTGGGGAGCCAGAGCCCAGCTGGCCTGGCCGTGGTGGAAACTAGCCAGGAGAGCAGGGCAACAGCCTCTCAGCCCCATGGGACGGGCAGGGCGCAGGGCCTCCGCCTCAAACAGCACAGCACAGCTCCCCCTTCCGCCCCCAGGGCCCAGCACCGAGCCCCACCCCCAGCACAGCTCCCCCTTTCGCCCCCAGGGCCCAGCCCCCCCCCCCCCCCCCCCAGCCCCCCCCCCCCACCCCCCCCCCCTACCCCCCCCCCCCCCCCCCCCCCCGCACAGCTCCCCCTTCCGCCCCCAGGGCCCAGCCCCGCCCGCCCCCCTCAGCACAGCTCCCCCTTCCGCCCCCCGGGGCCCACCCCCGCCCCCCCCCCCCAGCACAGCCCCCCCTCCCGCCCCCAGGGCCCAGCACCGACCCCCCCCTCCCCCAGCACAGCGCCCCCTTCCGCCCCCCAGGGCCCAGCACCGACCCCCCCTCCCCCAGCACAGCGCCCCCTTCCGCCTCCCAGGGCCCAGCACCGACACCCCTCCGCGAGCCCCTCAGCTCAGCGCCCAGCACAGCCCCGAGCCCCCTGCGCGACACCCGCCCCAGGGTCTCTCTCCCTCCCACCCCTCAGCTGCGAGAGGCGCCCAGGCCAGGCCACGACACGCACCAATGGGGGGCAGGGGGGTGGCGAGCAGCCGCCGCTCACCTGAGCGCAGCAGGGAACCTTCTCCACTGCCGCCGCCTCGCGGCCCCTTTAAGGATTCGGTGGGGAAGGGAAGGGGGAGGAGGCGCTTTCCTATTGGGTGAGCCTCCCCCAGCGCTTCCGGGTCAGGAGGCGGCGTTTCCGGTGCCGAGGGAAGATGGCGGCGACTATGCGGATCCAGAGCGACTGGAACCAGGTGCTGAGGTGGGAGCTGCCCCTCCCCCCCCGCGCGCTACCCTCCTTAGAGACCCACACCCCCGTTTCCCCCGCCCCAGAGACCCCCGCTCCTGGGGAGCGCCCGCCCTGCCCCCGGCAGTGACACCTCCTACGCCACAGCCCCCCCCCCCTGCAGGGGCGGCGCCCCGTTCCCCCGCCCCACAGCCCCCCTTTCCTTGCCCTCCCTCTGTGCGTCCTGGCTGCCCTGCCCCCTCCCCGGTGCTGCTGGGCCTGTCTGTAACTAACAGGCCCGTTGTGCTTCTCTACAGGAGGAACGAAGGCGAAGCCTGGCTGAGCTGCAGGAGCCCAGGTGAGTGGCGACTCCCCCGCTTCAGAATCACTCCCCTGCCGCTGGAAGAGACTTCCTGGCCCTGAGCTGGGTGATGCACTTAACATGATGCATCATACATGGAGCTGGGGGGCCATATGGGGGTGAACCACTTTACCTGCCCATGAAAAAGGAAATGTGTGGGTGGTGACACCCCCACCAAGCTCTATACAACCAGATTTCACCTCTTGCCCTGCCCTGCCCTTTGTTCTGTGTTCCTGGAGAGTGGCCCCAAAGGAAGATCGTATACACACCCGGAGTCCTGTGCTGACCCAAGAAACTCAGAGCTGGGTGTCTGCCTGCACACATGAAGCCCTCCTGCTCTCCTTCAAGGGAGTTGGAGCTGGGGTGAACCACGGCATGTTTCTGCCGAGCTCTTTAGAATAAATCTTGGAGAGGGAAAAGCCCTGTTACATCAGAGTTTGCAGCCATAGTGTAGTCCTCTTGGTTCGTTCAAGGTACAAACTTACAATTAGTTGAGTCTGTAGTCTAGGTGTGTACCTGGATTTCTCTTCACTGCTTACCTCTCACATAGCGGCATCTGCAAGTAACACTATCTAGTGGACAAAAACAATGAGGAGTCCGGTGGCACCTTAAAGACTAACAAAGTCTTCATGCAGCTGAAGAAGTTGGTTTTTTACCCATGAAAGCTTATGCCCAAATAAATTTGTTAGTCTTTAAAGTGCCACCGGACTCCTCATTGCTTTTGTGGATACAGACTAACACGGCTACCCCTCTGATACTTGACCTAGTGGATAATAACTTGACCTCCATTATACCTGCCTTTGTCACCTCTCATCTGCTCTACAGCAGTGCAATATACCTGGACATGAAGCCATCAACCCTTAGAAAACTTCAGGTAGTACAGAAGGCTTCAGGACACTTCCTCATCAACATGGGCCACTGCAAGACCATTGCATCTGTCCTCCACTCTTTACATTTTCTGTCTATAGAATATGGGATCAAGTACAAGATCTTGGTCTGTATCCTCAAGGTGCTCAAATTGTCTGGGCCTAGGATATCTAAAAGAGCCTAAAGTTCTGGGATGAAGAGAGTGGTCAGCAACTCTGCTTCTCTGACACAAAGGAGCTTTCTACCAGAAGAGTGAAGCTCATGTGTTTACGGGGCTGTGCTTTCTCAGGGGCTGGTCTCAGATTGTGGAATAAACTCCCCCAGGAACTAAGGACCATCACAAATCTCCCCACGTTCTATTGCAAGTGCAGTGCGTGCTGCTTTGATCTGCCATCTCTAACATAAACACACAGCAGCATGTATGATTTATAAGTAAAAAGCCCTAATAAACCACAGCCCTGTACTGCACACGCTTCTCTTTCTGGTAAAAGGAAGTGAGAGAGAATGAACCACATGTAACAGGTGTTAGTTACGTCACTTAATGCATTCTGGGGAGTGCTCAGCTATGAAGGTGATGAGCAGGGCCGGTGCAACCATTAGGCAAACTAGGCGGCCGCCTAGGGCGCCAAGATTTGAGGGCGCCAAACAGGCTAAACCTGTAACCCTTTTCCTGCCGCTGTGCTGTCATTCCCCCTCCGGCCGCCAGGGGGCGCTGCGCTGCTCCTGCTCTTCCCCAGGGCCCCTGCTCATCCCTGCCCCGCCCCCACTCCCCTGAGCTCTGCAGCGGGCCAGGCCTACACTCACTGGCCGCCGGAAGTACAGAGACCCGGCCCCAGCCGCGCCGCTGGTGAGTGCTGGGGGGTGGTTCCCCCGGCCCTCCAACCAGCCCCCCCCCCCTGGAAGCCTGGGGCACCCCCCCCCGCGGGGGGGCTGTGTAGGGCCCCAGAATATTTAGGGACGGCCCCGGTACCCGCCACCNGGGCCAGGCCTACACTCACTGGCCGCCGGAAGTACAGAGACCCGGCCCCAGCCGCGCCGCTGGTGAGTGCTGGGGGGTGGTTCCCCCGGCCCTCCAACCAGCCCCCCCCCCCTGGAAGCCTGGGGCACCCCCCCCCGCGGGGGGGCTGTGTAGGGCCCCAGAATATTTAGGGACGGCCCCGGTACCCGCCACCCTGTCTACAGCCAGCCCCACACCCCCTGCCCTGCCCGCAGCCAGCCCCACACACCCCTGTCTCCAGCCAGCCCCACACCCCCTGCCCTGCCCGCAGCCAGCCCCACACCCCCGTCTCCAGCCAGCCCCACAC
>QXTE01000147.1:3008239-3065391 GCA_003942145.1 Platysternon megacephalum
CCCCCGCTGCCCACAGCCAGCCCCACCCCCCGTCTCCAGCCAGCCCCTGCTGCACCCCCTGCCCTGTCCGCAGCCAGCCCCACACACCCCTGTCTCCAGCCAGCCCCACACCTCGTCTCCAGCCAGCCCCTCCTGCACCCCCGTGCCCGAAGCCAGCCAGCCCCGCACCCTGTCAGGTTATTCATTTATTTTTATTAAATATGTAGACTAAATAATTAAATTAATAAATTTTCAAGCCAAATGTGTATTAGTTCTAATGAACAATGCCACATTATGCAGTATTCATTTTTGAAAGTGTACAATAAGCGATGCTCCGGGGGGAGGGGAAGGGGTGCGGGGGGGGGGCGCAAGGTGGAAGTTTCGCCTAGGGCGCAAAATATCCTTGCACCGGCCCTGGTGATGAGGGTAATATAAGAACTACTTTAGAATAGGATCCTTAAAAATGTTTCTCCCTCCCACCCCATGTTCATATTGCTCTTCCATGAGCTCCCTCCAATTTGTCAATATCTTAGTTGGAACATACCCAGAACTGATCGTGGTGTTCCAGGTGTGCTCACATTGAGTCTTTATAGAGAACAGTTATTGCCTTATGTGTTGTGATGCTGCTTCGTATGCAGCCTGAACTCATAGCCGCCACCTTGTTGCCACACTTGTCTTATTTGCTGTCAGGCTTCACTCTTGCATCTCTGAGCATTATCTGTTTTGTGGGTTTCTCCCAGTTTTCCAAGCAGAATCCCGTTTTATTTTTTGCCTGTGTCCAGGCCCTTTTTGTTAGGTCAGTGTTTATGCTTGTGTCCAGCTCCTCCTAGTTTAATGTCATCTGCAAACTTCAAACCATAGGACATGGTTCCTATCCAAGCTAAAGTGAATTAATTTTTCAAGTAAGTGTTCCTGACATACTATCAACTGATTTAGTTAAATTAAAATATATCTACTACATTTTTTTCATCTACTAACTTTGTGATTCAAAAAAGCATTTAAGCTTGTCTGGTCAGATTTATTCTTTACTAACCTGTCAGACCATTTGAGTTAAGCAAAAGCTCCCATTCTTACCCTCCTTTTTCAGCTGTTATGATCTGTGAATCCCAAACCTTCCTCTCTGCCTGATAGACAGGGCATATCAATCATGTTCATTAATTTTCTCCCAGATATATTCAGTGCCTTTGTCCAAATTGAATCTCACTTAGTGATTGAATGTTTAATTAAAAAACAACAACAACTCATAAAGGAAGATTAAATTTTGGATCTGAATAGGCTGCCTGTGTGTCACTGAAATTGCTGAAGGCTGAAAATAAATACAGGGTTATATTTACATGTGAAGTGTGTAAAATGCTAAATCATCATTTTCTCTGATCTTTAATATGTCTTTGTACTGCAGGGAAATCTACTTTGTATGGCAGCCTGACATGCCAGGGAGTAGGCTCAGATGGGATTCCAGAGATCTCAGCCTCTGAAGGATTTGCTGTAAATGAAATAACCAAGGTACTCTTATTTCAGTGCATTTGTATGTTTGAAGGGTCAGCAAGTAGCTAGTACTCAAAATTAAAATGCTACAGTCATTCACTAGTGCAGGGGTCAGCAACCTTTCAGAAGTGGTGTGCCCAGTCTTCATTTATTCATTCTAATTTAAGGTTTTGCGTGCCAGTCATACATTTTAACGTTTTTAGAAGGTCTCTTTCTATAAGTCTATAATATATAACTAAACTATTGTTGTATGTAAAGTAAATAAGGTTTTTAAAATGTTTAAGAAGCTTCATTTAAAATTAAATTAAAATGCAGAGCCCATCCGGACCAGTGGCCAGGACCCGAGCAGTGTGAGTGCCACTGAAGCACGCGTGCCATAGGTTGCCTACCCCTGCACTAGTGTGATGCCAGCAATACAGTGTGCTCTTCCATGTACTGCCTTATGATCTGAACCTTAGTGTAGAAAGTGCTTAACAATTTGTCCCGATTAGACATGGTAACTGCACCAATTGAATTTAGTTGCACGTGGTGGGTTTTGGACCAGTGTCTTCTAGACATGAAAAGAGGCCGTCAAACTTTTTTCATTTAAAATCTTTAATCTTAAAATAGGATCTTAAAAGTGAAAGGCCAAGTACTTTGTCCACTGAGGTGTACGGGCACTTAGCTACTACTATGAGGAATGCTCTCTAAATATCCTGAAGTTTGGTGGTGTATGACCAGGCTGTGGATTATATATCTTTTGCGGCTGGATGGATCTTGATCCCTGGCTGTGCTTGCTGCTATCCTCCAGTCAGATTAATCTGTATTTGAAGCATGCATGGAAAGAAAACCATTTGATGAAAATGCAACTTCATGCTTTAGTAAGAGTCATTCTTCAGGTTTTCCTATAGACTGAAGTCACTTGCACTTTATGCACAAATCATGACTGTCCTTAAATCAGAGCCTTTTGTATCTTCATATGTCAGCAATTGCTTTGCAAAACTACCTACATGGCTTTATCTGCAATTTTACTGTAAATATGGATTGGTTAGATGCATAACTGCATAAAAACAAAATCTGGAGGCTTTCTCTTATTTCACTGATCCAGATCCAATGTCCGATATTGAGAGGTGCTAGTTGAGGATACTCAACACCTTTCATGATCAAGATTCTAAATGTACTAGGTTTACTAATCAAGACATATTTTTTTCCGCCAGTTCCACAGATTAAGCCAGGAATCTGAAAATCCAGATGTGCTTTTTCTGCTTTTTATGTCATCAATAACAAAAATCCGCCAACTGGAAGTCAGCTGATGTTTCTAGTGCATAAAGCAGGGGAAAAAAGTCATAGTGATTTCCAGACTGGCTCAGGCCAGTGGTCCATCTAGCCCCGTATTTTGTCTCCAACAGTAGCCAGTATTGGCTGTTTCAGAGGAAGGTGCAAGAAACCCTGCAGTAGGCAGTGATGAGGTAAACTGATCATGTCAGGCATGTTCTCCTATAACTGACTTGCCTCTGCAATACTAATGGGAACAAACATGTTTTTGAGTTAGTAAAATGAGCAGGTAGGAGGTGAAGGGATAGTAAGGATGTATTATTTTTAGGAGATTGTTTTCCATCTGTACATGCACGTAAGACATGACTGTAAATGTTATAGTTCTGTACAATTAATTCTAACAACATTGTAATCTTTTCCCCCCCTCCTCCTCTAGAAAAGCATACTTGTTTCTTGCCCTCATGAAAATGTTTCCACAAAATTTTTGGCACCATACACAAGCTTTTGCAGAATTCATCAAAAAAGCGTAAGTAATCTTGCTGAGTGATTAGAGATGTATGGAGCTGAATGTTAATAACATTCTTTGTCTGTCTGCAATTGTTGCAGACCAGTTAAGCAAATGGAGTGCAACGTGCCTTTGCATAGAAACTTAGCAACAAACTATTCTAATCAGGTTGGAATTAAGTTAGTATTTCCACTTTCTATCTTTAAACTTGGTCTCTCCAGTTCATTAAAGGGGTGGTGTATGAAAACAATCCAAAGTAAATTCTGCAATCCTTTGAGAAGCTTAAAATAGAGATCCCTTTAGTTACATGGAAGAATAGGATGCTGTTGCATTTTGCTGCCTTTTGTGTTTTTTGGGTCACCTGTAAATCGAATCGAATCGTGGTTAAATTCCACCCAACAGCCCCCAAAAATCCGTGAAGCAGTCACATATGATGCAGAGAGGCCTTTGGTTTTCTTGGTAAGAGTCTCTGGAATCTTTGGTCCCTGGAATCCTTCTTGAGATCCAATTCTACTGTGACAGCTACAAGGAACTGACCAGCTATAATAAAAAAGAAAAAAAACAAACTTTCCAGTGACATGTAACAATAGGGAAAGTGAAAATCTGATGGTTCTATTATTTGAGTTTTGTTGCATATTAATGCAATGTCATCAGGGCAGGGACCATGTCTTCCTGTACGCTTGTTTGTACAGCGCTTAGCACAAAGGGGCTCTGGTCCTAACAGCGGCCTCTGAGTACAACTACAGTACCTATAATAAATAATAGGAAAGCATTGCTCTTTGACAACTGGGTGCTTCACCCCTTTGACAGGAGCAGTTCTGTGGATCAGCAGAGTGCCACTGGATCTACTGCAATGATTCATGAAGTAACTACATCAACGGCACTACATTCACCCTACACAGTGACCATGCTACTCCATATCCCTTCTTTCAATAACTGGGCTCCAAAAATATCACTTTTGGCCCAATTTCCCATGGAGGCAGCATGGTCTAGTGGTTAAAGGACAAGACTGAATCAGGCAACAAGCATTTGGTTTTTGACTGGGCCACAGTTCCTGTGTGACCATGGGGAAAGTCACTTCACCTCGGTGCCTTGTTTTGTGTGTCAGTAAAAGAGATTGAGATGCTTTATTTGTTGTTCTAGTGGCACTCAGAGACCCCAGTGAGAACAGGGGCCCAATGTGACAGGTCCCGTACAAACATACGAGGTGACACGGTACCTGCCCAAAATGTGGGAAGGATGCCCTTCTCCCACAGTCTCCTCTGGCTGGCTCTTGTTTTCTGTTTTCCTCTATCCTGCACTTTAACTACAGTCTCTGCTCACTCCAGCCCCCCAGCAGGTTCCACCATAAAGGGGAAAAATTGGTGAATTACAGCAGAAATCATTACAACAGTAGAGAGTGTGACAGGCTGGGCTAGGGGACTAGTAATGGTATGGAACTCTTCAACTCTAGGTCTCTAATTCAAGTCCAGACCAAGGTTGTCATGGCAAAGCTGCTGAACTGGTAGCTGTTTGTCCTAGAGGAAGTGAACTTGGCCTTTCTAGTATCCATGGTGTGACTGCTGTAGTTAATCCCCTTGTTGGCAGACTCAACAGAGAGGCTAGGGTTGAATGGTTTATGAATGAGTTACTTTCACCCCTTAAAGTGTACCTTCCTGTTCCGGGACGAGGCATGAAAGCGGGGCAGTGTGGGCAAGGTCACACTACTGCTGCCTGTACTGTGTCTGCTCTGTGGATAAACAGACTCCTCACTTTCCTGGGCTTTCAGTCCATCTCCTTGCCCCAGCTTTGTTCTTTATTTAAACATAATTCTTATTTTTGTGAGATATTTCTGCTTTTTCATTTGCTCCTTCCCCTCCTCTACTCCCATATATCAGAGGGGTAGCCGTGTTAGTCTGGATCTGTAAAAAGCAACGAAGAGTCCTGTGGCACCTTATAGACTAACAGACGTATTGGAGCATAAGCTTTCGTGGGTGAATACCCACTTCGTCAGATGCATGTGGTGGAAATTTCCAGAGGCAGGTATAAATATGCAGGCAAATTCTTGTTTTCTTGCCTGCATATTTATACCTGCCCCTGGAATTCCACCACGTGCATCTGACGAAATGGGTATTCACCCACGAAAGCTTATGCTCCAATACGTCTGTTAGTCTATAAGGTGCCCCAAGACTCTTTGTCGCTTTTTACTCCCATATAGTACCTGCACGTCCCTGATCTGCAGTCTCTATTTTGGGGAGCTGCTCACATTCTTAAGTGACGCAGCAAAGCTGAATTTGATCTGGGACTTTAATTTTGGCATTGGAAGGGAGCACATGGCTGGGAAAATCAGCCTTCGATTTGGCTGATTTTATAACTCTACATAAAGCTTACCCAAAGAAACTAAAAAACATGTGTATTCCAAACGAAACCTGTTCTGCCACAGAAGGGAGAAGAGCAGAAACCTGTAAAGTCTGTGAGGGACTTGGCTATGCAGATCTAACTTACTTGTGAGGTGCTTAGATACTATGGTAATGGGTGCTATAGAAAATGCTATAGTAGAAGCTGAAAAATAAATGTGCTCTGTCTCTTTGTAAAAATACATCTTGAAGCACAGTATGTTTGGGAAAAGTGACATTTTCACATCTCTACAAGTACTGTCCCTGATGGATTTTTGCCCCAGATTCCCTAAATGGCCCCCTCAAGGATTGAACTCACAACCCTGAGTTTAGCAGGCCAACGCTCAAACCACTGAGCTATCCCTCTTCCCCTCGTGTGTTAAGAGAAAGTCAGATTAGTAATGTCAGCTACAGAAGCAGAGGGGAATTGCGTTTCCTGATTTCCATGAATACATAAGTGTCTCCAGAAGCCCTTCATCATTTCCCAATGTAAATGGCATTGCCTGATGTTTTGTCCAACTGTGCTTTGAATGTTACTGAATAGGGGTGATGGGCTGCAGATTGCTGGCTCTGGAAAACAGACTGAGGTAAATGTCTATTGTTAGGTAGATGAGTTTCAAGCAGACACAATATAAGCTACAGGTATCGCTTCTACCTCTGCATCTGGGTCTGAGTTAACACATGTTACCTCAGCCTGCTTATTGATCCCTTGTTAAAGTTTCTATTAGTCAAACATTAACACTGTACCTTTTAGTGTCTGCCTGAGAGTGCTTTGCAATTTCTAATCCTTTCATTGCCAGGTAGTGTATTACTGCTGAGAGGATTGGAATGATCTGTGGAGTTATTCTGTTGTCGTCTTACATTGCTGTGATCAGATCATGCTAAATTACTGTCTCAGTGATTTGACTTGTGCTTTCAGTGAATAGCCCCAGCCAGCAGAGCTCTTATGTGAATTTTAAATAGCTTTAAACACAAAAGCAATCCACAAATTCACTTTTTTGTTTAAAATGGGTAATGGAGTACTGCGGCTCTGCAGCCATGTCACCCCTAGCTGTGATCTTGCTTGTCAGAGCTCATGAGCTAAACAGAGTTTGTCCTGGTCATGCTTGGATAGGAAACCAGGGAAAACATGTGGTGGCAAATCATTAGGTGGTATTCTTCATTCTGAGTTGGTATTGAACTGATGCCTCAGTATGATGCCACTAGATGAGCTTTTATTTTAGATCAGACATAAAACCTGAGTGCTGACCACTTGTGAGTAGTGAGGATCCCATATCCTTTTCTATTAGGATTCTGGAGCTAAGGCCTTACTCTGTCAGAGTTCCAATTTGAGTAATTATGTTCTGTTTTCCTTCAGCTGAAGACTGTTATTACAGTTTTGTCCTTAACTGTTCACTGTTGCTACGATCTGTTACCCAGCTGTCACATTCCACCCCAGGAGTAGCTGTACTTTATCAGTGGGTGAAGTGATATGATTACACAATACGTTACAAAATTACTTCATCCACAACTAAAATGCGGCCCCCTTCAGATTAGAAGAAATCTATTTACCAGATCACAGCAATGATGCACAATATTTTTGGGAAAGACAAATTTGTGCAAGGATATAAGGCAAATGTTTGCAGTTGCAAAAAGTGGTCAATTGTGTGGGAGTCAGTTTATCTACTTAATGAGGATGAAGTCAGCCCTACTAGAATTTAAGGCTGTGGCTGCTGGGTGTCTGAGTATTTCAAACCTGATCTTTTGCAGGTTTGGATCTGTTTTCCTATGCTTGCAAACACAATGCCCTTTCATGGCACTGGGAGTTAAGCAGAAGAGGCTACACTTAGGTACCATATTGTGTAAGGAAGGGAATATTGTCTAGTAATTAGAGCAAGGGACTGCGTCAGGATTCTAGTCTAAGCTCTGCTACTGACTCTGTTATTTTGGGCCAGTTGTGTAACCTCATTACTTCAGTTTCTTATTTGCAAAAAGGGGCTTATGCCTACAGTCTAGAAAAATCCTGGCCCCTGTTCAACCCAGGCCAACCAAAAACTTGGTCTGGCCAATTGAAATGTAATTATTGCTATCCATCCATGCTGCTGACCTGCCCTTCAAAATCCACTCCATCTCCTTGCCCATGCAGAACTCTGAGCTGAGCCAGAGAAAAAATTTAGCAAAGTCTCTGCTTGTAAATGCCACCAAATTGTAAGAAATGGAGGTGGTTCAAGTCAGATAATCCAGTCGGTCAACCTGTCTGAATCCTGGGTTCAGGTCAGATCATGCCAGCAGCTTGTCCTTGAGGGAGAGACATAGAATGTCTGTATAATACACCTTAATTAGGAAACACGCATTTTAGCTACCTATTCCCTTCTGTCAAGCCCTCTTCCCTCCCAAAAGGGAGACAACCTTTTTTTTTTTTTCCAGTTAGACTAAATGAGAGAGCCAAGACCTTGCTAAACGTACTCTTAACATTTATTAACGAGTGCCTCCTAACATCTGTGAGGCCAATGTCTGTAAAAGGTCTTGAGGTCCTCATATGAAAGGTGCTTGGTATGTGGAGAGTATTATCAGACCAGAATTGTTCAGCTATGCATGTGAAGTGATTGACTATGATTGCTCGGGTGCTATGGTGAAATCTGCAATATCTATCTCTATATAGGTGTTAATACTGAATGCTTTGGTTAGCAGGTCTCCTTCAGTGCAAAATTCCCTTGCGGGAGTGAGCAAAATAAGCATGTGTTTGCAGGGTCACGTAAAATGCTCATACTATTCGGTGCTGTCTTTCCAAACAGATAATCTGCATTGATATTTCCAGTGGCGGGGGCCTTGGCGTATCTTCCAGCACCGATGGAACCATGAAAATCTGGCAGGCGGCTAATGGAGAAATAAGAGTAAGAACTTTGGCTCTATCTTTGGGTTCTGTTTTTTTTGGTCTCAAGTTCATAGATTCTAGTGTCCTGGCCCTAGCTTTGGCTCCTAACTAATGGTGACTGTGCACTGAGGTCCAGTGTGGTTACGGTGTTGTCCTTTGAGTGAGACATTAGCATAAATTTCACTTCTGAGGTCAAAGATCTATTAGACTGTGGCATAATCTCCCAAGGGAAGTGATGCTCGGAGGCCATGGTGTTGAGTGCCAATATTAGAACATGGAGGGATAGTTAGAAGTGATGGTAGCTACGGCGCAGTTGTTCACTGTCTGCTTCTGAACTTATCCCACTGTAGAAAATTGGCTATGTTCATGGGGGATTTGACCATGTCCACGATTTAGGTAGAAACACTATGCTTTCCTTGTACTGAATAACTTAATACAGGATGGCATCAGGGTGATAACAGTGGAACTAGCACACAGTTCTTTGTTTTTCCAGAGACTGTTGGAAGGCCATGTGTATGATGTGAATTGTTGCAGGTTTTTCCCATCGGGCCTTGTTGTTCTGAGTGGGGGAATGGATGCCCAGCTAAAGATCTGGTCAGCAGAAGATGCCAGCTGCGTAGTAACGTTTAAAGGTCACAAAGGAGGTACACAAACTAACCTTTAAAATGCTTAATTTGCTGCCTGTATAATTACATCACACCAGAGGGCTAAAGTTCAAGCATCAACCTATTACATTTTTGTGCTGCGCATTAACATTAGATGCTTCAAATATCTTCTTCAGACTCCAAGCATTTGTATATAAAACACAAACAAAAACGGCTGCTATTCTAAACACCTGAAGTTGTTCATGTTGCATTTCAGGTTTTGAATCTGTATAATAGGGAAAAGAAGGGAGAACAGCACAATAGTCTGCTCGGAGTTGTGAACGTGGAGCTAGGGTAGCATTTTATTCCTCCTTTGTACAGTTGACAGTCGAACTCCTTGCTGTCCTAAATAGGCTCATATCCCTGATTATATGCATTACACTGAAAATTCCTTCCATTATAAATGCTTATTCAGCATTAATCAAGACATTCAGATAATAAAGGTTGTACCGCCGTTGCTTCAGATGATATTTTTCAAATGTCCAGCAATGTTGTAGGTGCCTCATAAAACAAGTAAAGACACTGTTCATGCCTCAGAGCACGAAGTCTGTTTGTCATGCTGAATTTAGGGGAGGGTCATTACCTGACAAGAGGGCAGGGGACAGGAATGGCATAATAAAAACACCTCCGTGAGCCGCGGTAGCTATGTGGGTGGGAGAAGCTCTCCCGCCGACATAGCGCTGTGCACACTATGGCTTATGTCGGTGTAACTTATGTCACTCAGAGGGCTGGTTTATTCATGCCTCCGAGTGACTTAAGTTAGGCTGACACAAGCTGTAGTGTACACCATAGCCTAAGTGGCATCTATCTGTCCAAATACTTGAGCAAAATGTTAATGCAGTATCTTTCTAGTCTCCTGCAGTGAGCCCTCTGTAATTTTCACTTGACCTTTTTGTGTATTCTTAAAACGTGCAAAAGGCTTTGCAGATGTATTGCAACAATGTTGTAAATTAATCTGACAGGAAATGTAGCAGAGCTTCAGTGAGAGGAAATCTAGCAGACTTCTGTTGTCTCCAAAATTGACTTCATCCATTGTGTGCATAATTGGATCGCAAGCAGTCTCAGCAGCTGCATTCAGCTAGAATAATTAAATTTGGTTTTGTCTGGTTGCAGTTGACTTTTGTTTGAAAAATAGTCCTGGCATTTGAACTTGCTGCCTTTGAACATTGCTTCTGTATGCGGACTGTTAATTAAATCTTGTAACTATTCAAATACTGTATACCTCTTTAAATGTTAGAAACAACAGTGATACAATTAATGTTCCCTTACACTTTTATATGGGAACATGCTTTCCATGTTGCTGTATCTGGAATAAACAAGTATCACTAACCTGTCCAAATTCATGATGGGGTTATCTAGCTCAGGGGCCAGATTCAGTTCTGGTGTAAGCAGATGTAACTCCAGTGGGATTTCACCCAAACGGCCTACTGCCTGTGAGATTCTGGTGCATGCTTTCCAGCTTTTTAAAGCAAGATAGGTGCCTTTTCCAACCTTGCTGTAACTTCCTCGCTTCTACCCTTCTGAGAGGTTTCTTTGCTTTGGTGTAGGTATCCTGGACACAGCCGTTGTGGATCGGGGAAGAAATGTCATTTCCAGTTCTAGAGACGGCACTGCCCGCCTCTGGGATTGTGGGAAATCTGCTTGCCTAGGCGTTGTTGCAGATTGTGGTTCTCCCGTGAATGGCATTGCTCTGGGCGTTGCTGACAATACAATAAATCTGGGCTCACCTGAAAATGCACCTAGTAAGTAATATATAGAGGTTTTCTTTTTCCCTTAAAAAGATGTACAGTTCAGACGTGCCATGTGCAGACTCTAAGGAAAATACGTAACTGCTGTTATGAGAGGGGAATCCTTCATCGCTTGGGCAGCAGTTCCATCCTCAGCGGTCTCATCTGACAGCATAAACTCAAGAGGAAGGGAAGTGGGCCATCAGGGTTGCTCACTGGAGTCCTGAGAGAAGCTGAAGAATACAGTTCCTTTTTAGAGGATGATATAGACCAGGGGTCGGCAACCTTTCAGGAGTGGTGTGCCGAGTCTTCATTTATTCACTCTAATATAAGGTTTCGCGTGCCAGTAATACATTTTAACGTTTTTAGAAGGTCTCTTTCTATAAGTCTATAATATATAACTAAACTATTGTTGTATGTAAAGTAAATAAGGTTTATCAAATGTTTAAGAAGCTTAATTTAAAATTAAATTAAAACGCAGAGCCCCCTGGACCGGTGACCAGGACAAGGGCAGTGTGAGTGCCACTGAAAATCAGCTCGCGTGCCGCCTTTGGCACACGTGCCATAGGTTGCCTACCCCTGATATAGACTAAAAGGTGTAGCCAATTATTTGACTACACTCCTAGTTCATTCTTTAAAATGTTTGAGACCAAATAACTGAACTTAGCTAAATTTATTGTCTAAAGACAAAGCAATACAGTACGAAAAGCAAACATACATACCCTCCTTCTGGGAAGCAATTCTTATCTCGCAGCCTGGTTACCCTACACTTGATGATTACCTGTTCTGTTCCATTCCCTCTGAAGCACCTGGCATTGGCCACTGTCGGAAGACAGGATACTGGGCTAGATGGACCTTTGATCTGACCCAGTATGACCTTTATGTTTATACAGAAGCTGTGCTTCAAAGACAGGCATTTCAGCTAGTAGTATTTCTAGTATGATTTTACAAGTTACAAAAGTCTGTACTATAATCCAGCCCACCAGTTCGTAACAGTTGTTGTTTTGTTCTATACTTTTCTTATCTCTGTTCTAGATACTACACTCCAAATCAGTTGGGTGTAGAGAGGCATCCCAGCCTGTGCTAGGACACACCGTTCATGTATTTAGCTTTGACAGGCTTCCCATTTTCTAATGCCAAAGCAGACTTCAGCTTTGCAAAGTGTAGTGGGATTTTTGACATGGATGAACTGAACTGTAGGGAGAGCGTAATACGTTTAGTTAACATAATTTCCCAACACTTATTTATTTGTGTGTGTATATCTATCTATCTGTAACGTGTATTATATTCATACTATGTGCATAATACTCGTTAATGTGGTGTATATTACATCTAACATTAATGTATTGGCTAAAATTAGCAGGAGGTTCCATTGGCTCTAGGATCTGTGTGATTATTGGTCCACCCTGCCATTCTTGGTGTTTAGGGGTATGCTTCTGCTCCACAGGGAGCTTTGCCATGGGTTTCAGCAGGAGTAAGATTAGGCCCTATATAATTGAGGCCTTTGGAAATGAGTATTTTGTCTGTTGGTACATGAATCTCCCTGCTTTTCCCTCCCTAGTTCAAAGGGTGTTTTCTTCCCCTTTCCCACCCCAAAAGCATCAGACATTTTGCCAAACCAAGTACTGGTCTCAACCTCAAAGGGACCTTCTGGATTTCCATGTAGAAAGAGGTACGTCCTATGAGCGTCTGGTAGAGATTTTGGTACCATCAGCATAAGCTTCCCCAATTTTGTTGCTAAGATGCCTCGCAATACTGCCAATGATGTTAACAATTAGAATTTTAACAGGTGAACGAGAAATTGGGACAGAAGGGAAAATCCTGCTGTTGGCTCGGGAAGACAAAAAGCTCCAAGGTGTGGGATTACAGAGCAGGCAGCCGGTAAGGATCTCATGAGACACGTTCACTACTGTCCATTCAAAACCTCTTGGCACCTTTTGACCTATAAGATGAAATGTTAACAAGCATCTGGAACTCATTTAATGTGTGTTTGCAATACGCTTTTTCTCCTGACTTCATAACATACAGGTGTGCAATGCACCAGTTAAATATTGGAGCATGCATATCGGGAGTGTGATGCATTGAAACCAATGCAGCGATTACACATTGAAATGAGGATATGTAACAAATTCCATTCAGTGTGTAATCATTTCTTTTTCTAAAGGAAATTAAATGCAAAAACTGCTTCTTAGAAGTTTGCAATTTTTAACTACAAAATTCAGAAAATGTGACTATTACACCTGTAAATTAAGACATAAATTTAACACTAAAGGGGCAGAGGTGTGGTAGCAGCTATAACTTTGCATTTCCTCCCTTTCATATATTGTGTATTTTTATCATGGACTTTTTATCATGTCTAATCCCAAAATGCTTTGCAAATTATGCATTCAGCGCTGTTGAAATACAGCCTTCTCCAGGGGGGTGGTATCACTGACACAATATAAAAGTGGAAGGGCGGGGGTGTGGAATTTTTGCCAAGGACCCCAGGGCAAACCCTAGTTTTATAAAAAGCACAATGGAATTCTTAATGTCCACACACATTTTCCCTTGGATTTTAAGGCCTCCCCTTTCAACTGCCTGGTGATGTTTGTTTTTATGTTGTAATACTAGAAAAATGCCTTAATGGCTTAAGAAAGAAAAACATGGGTACAATCTCTCTAAAAACTGTTGTTCCATTTGAAAGCCCAGTGTAAAATCGGCCTAGCATAATCTTGTTAATTTGCATCCATCTCTTACATTTCCTAAAAAAAAATCCTTTATAGAAGGATTACATTATTTTTAAAAATTAATTGGAAGAATGTATTTGATCTGACTCCCACCCTCCCTACAATCTGTATGAGATCACTCCAAGCGATGGCTTCTTCTCTGGTCAGCGACAACAGATTTGTAGCGTGTCTCATTTTTACAATAACGTCGGCCTGCCCCAAAATGTCCTTCACTAGAGCCGCCTTATTGAGCACCTGTGCCATCTTACCAGATGGAGACCTGTGGTCTACCAACCAGTACCTTCTGCCTTCCTGTCAACTGTGCGTGATCTGGTCTAACCAGCTGGGAGCCTGGGATTCTCTCTCACTTGCGAGACGGGCTTAGAGCAGCCCAGCTGGAATAGGAATGGGAAGTGTGCAGTAATGGCATAGCAGGGCCTATGATAGAGCCTCAAGAAGGGGGGGGAGTGGGGGCCTAGAGCGTGCTTGTGCCAAAAGCTTGACATACCAGTAATGACATGTGGAGAAGCAATTGGGAGTAGCTGTGCAAGACTTCTTCATAATAGCTTCATCTACGGAGTGAACAAATCGCATCTCCCTTAATGAACTCTAGTTATAATCCCAACTTTAACTCTTCTTTCCAAGGGTTTAAACAGTGGCCTCTGGAAGTCAGAATATATCCATAAACCACGTACTGCTGCCTCAGAACAAACGCTGCCTTAACAACTCCTCTAGTTCTGTCTAGTGACTGGCACGTTAATGTAAGCAGCAAAGGGCTAAAATACCAGTGTACCCCATAAAGCATCAAGAATGGGTTTATAAGGTCTGATGATATTATTTGGCTTTAAATACTTGTTCTCTTCTACACCAGTGACTGTAAATTGAGGCAGTGGATCCTATGCACAAAGTGTTAAGACTGGTAGTGATGATCTTATACAAGTACAGTCTCCAGTATTGGGACAGGTGTTTGCCTTACACAGTACAGGTTCCTTTCTTGTATAGTATCTCCTGTACGCACTTTTCCAAAACATGGGCCAGATTTAAATCCTCTTATAAAATGTAAATAGAGGACAGAGACCGAAGAGGTAGAAACGGGAGAACATCTGAGTTAGGAAAAGTAATGGAGAGATGGCAAACGCTGCATTGGAGAAGACTTTTCCACCAACTGTAACACAGTTGTGCCTGAAACACAGGGAGGTTGCTGCAAGATTAGCAGGGAGAGGAGTGAGATTTCTAGGCCCTGCAAGGAAGGCTGGAGGAAGACCATGGAGGGTATTATATGCCCAGTATTGCCCCTGCTGTCTCTGTATGATGTGTTACCTTATCTCTCCAGGGGAACCCCAGCAGTATTAACTACATCTATTGCCAATGCTAGTATGACAGGATCATTCCTGGAGGCTTTCTTTGCATTATTGCCTCTGGATGTCTTGGGATGAAGCAAAGAGCTGTTAGCCCCATATTGCATCTGACAGGTTGTGTATAATTGTCTGTGATAACTCATGGAAGTGACCGTATCCATGATTTCCTAAATAAATCACTCATTCCCTTTTCCCTGGGACTCCTATTAAGAATAAAGCTGCCGGGTTTTGTCTTTCACGCTACCTGTGAATAAACTGATATTTAAAGTCTTCTCTCCTTTCATTCCCAGGTGTTTCTCTTTGTTGGATCCGATGCATTTAACTGCTGTACCTTCCTCTCAAGCATCTATCTCCTAGCAGGGACTCAGGATGGAAATATATATCAGCTGGATGTGAGAAATACAAAGTGAGTGGCAAGTGTGGTGGAGTGTTTAAAGCAGTGAATTCAATGTTGGTGAAGGGAGATAAATTGACAGCCGTGGTGACTGTCGAGCAGGTACAGCACAAGCGCCAGTAGGGCAGATATCCCTGGGATGCTGGCTCCTATAGTTAGCCACAGATCAGGCGTATCAGAGTCAGTTACAGTTCAGTCTTTTTCTTAGTGCCCTATCTCTGTGCTTCAGGCCTGATCTGAAGGGACTCCTGCTAGAAGTGAGAGAACAACTCGGTCTATCTGGCCTATTCAGCCCTTGGTATCTCTACGGAGATGACCAATGAGGATGCCACTTGTTTGTGGTGGTTTTGTTGTAGACTGTCTCCCACTAGGAACTGGACTGAGACTACAATATAGATTCATTTTATATAGACTGCTGAGATACTGATGAATGGCATTTGTCTTGCTTTATGTAGATTTTGGTTTTATGCTGAGTGTGCGCCCCTCCAAAGCTTTGGATGCTCTTGACATACACTTAAAATCACAATAATGTAGGAGTTAAATATAAAACTGTTCAAAGCAGCAGTACTTCTTCCTACCACATCATTTTATCGGCTGTCATACAACCAGTGCAGCTTTAAACGCCTTCCACCAGACGGAAATCCCATCCCCCATTGCCTCTGACAATGAGCTTAATTCTTTAGGCCTTAGATATAACATGCCTTATAAGTGGTGCATTCTGCTTGCAATATGATTCTCCCGTTCCAATTTAGTATTTTTTGAATTGATCTGCCCACTGCCAAGTGTTTCCTTTTTTCTGAAAGCTCTTAGTCAAGCTTGTACATACAGTGCAATGATTAACTTTGTTTATATTAGTGCCAAATGCACATTCCCATTGGGAGGTTGTCAAGATGGTACCTTCGGATGAAGACACGACAGAATTTAGCATTCCATGTCTGAAAAATTCCTTTTCTGTTATTGGAAAGTCTCCAAGCTTTCATCTATTTCATTAAGGATAATCTCTTTAAATTCTGTATGGAGGGAATCCTGGTGCATGCCTACAAACTAACTAGCATTTGATCCCTTTATATCTTCTGGAATTGCCTCTGGAGGAATCATTGCCCTGATCTAGCCACTGAAGGATAAAATATTGAGCTTTGCAGACTGGATGTGTCTCTATCTTTCCAGTTTTATCCCTTGTCCATGGTGACTAACCACCAGCTTTCCAATCTCACTCTGTATAATTCATGTGACCCTAATGGTTGTCTGATACATCTTTAATCACTTTCTTCTCTGTTCTGTTTGCTTGTTCTTTATTATGTTGCATATCGGAGGTGTCCTGACGGTTGGGCCTATAACTTTTTGCCTGTTTGGGAATTAACTATGAAAAATAGGTCAAATTATCTTTAGTAAAGAATGTTATAAACAGGTGCAAGAAAACCAGACACAAAAACTGAATTAGTCCAACAAAAAAGCCTACTGATCTAGCTCAAGGACTGTGTTGAAGTCAGGTTTGTAAACAAGAAAATGTGGGTCCTCAAATTAATGAACCAAAATTGGTGTGTCAGAAACTAGGCCTAATTGATAGACAAAATGAGGGGTTGGGCTGTTCCACCCACTACTCCCTTTGTGGATGCTTGAAGAAAAACTTTTTTGGGGAAAAGAGAGAACAGAGGTGACTGAAGCAAGCTTCACCATCATGGCTGCCACCATCTCCTGGGGCCCTGGGTCTTTGTCATGCTAACCCTGAGAGATGTCCTGACCGGACTGAGCCAGAGAGAGGGACCCAGATGACTATCACCATCAGCTCCAGCTGAATCCCAGACATCACGTGGGATGAAGCGGGATCAGAGTTTAACAACAACACTTCCAGCCCATCTCAACTGTCCTTTGGCGAAAAGAGATTTTAGTTATTGCTGTCTTTGATATCATCTAAGAGACTGTCAAACACAAGGAGTTTTCCTTCTAAAAACTCTTTCCAGCTAAAGAGAAAGGGAACAAGGGATGTTATTAAAATCAGTCTTATTTAATACTTGAACTTTCAAATGTTTGGCTGTGTTTTCCTTCTTTTCTTTATCTTTAATAAGAGGTTAAAAGGATATTTAATGGTGTGTTTGCCCTGGTACTAAGAAGGCCGAGGTCTATACCGAGCCTTGTTTCACACTGTTTAATGTTAAACAGTGACCGGGTTATGTTAACAACTTTGGCCCATATATTCCATCTAAATTAATACAACAGTGTGGTCCTTGATTATAATACTTTGACCTTGTTTTTGCTGGTTTTTCTAGGGCTCCAGTTCAGATCATTCATAGATCAGGAGCACCAGTGCTTTGTCTGCTCCCTTATAGAGATGGATTTATCGCCAGCCAAGGTAATACAAGAGTTACTGAGGCAACAGTAAAAAGAACAGAAGTACTTGTGGCACCTTAGAGACTAACAAATTTATTTGAGCGTAAGCTTTCGTGGACTACAGTCCACTTCTTCGGATGCATAGAATGGAACAGACAGTAAGAAGATATTTATACATACAGAGAACACGAGAAGGTGGAGGTAGCCATACCAACTGTACGTGGCTAATTAATTAAGAGAAGCTATTAACAGCAGGGGAGAAAAACTTTTGTAGTGATAATCCAAATGGCCCATTTTGGACAGTTGACACGAAAGTGTGAGGCTACTTCAACATGGGGAAATAGATTCAATTAGTGTAACAGAGACTGGGAATGGCTCGGCCATTACACTAATTGAATCTATTTCCCCATGTTGAAGTAGCCTCACACTTTCGTGTCAACTGTCCGAAATGGGCCATTTGGATTATCATTTCAAAAGTTTTTCTCCCCTGCTGTTAATAGCTTCTCTTAATTAATTAGCCACTTACAGTTGGTATGGCTACCTCCACCTTCTCGTGTTCTTTGTATGTATAAATATCTTCTTACTGTATGTTCCATTCTGTGCATCCGAAGAAGTGGACTGTAGTCCACGAAAGCTTATGCTCAAATAAATTTGTTAGTCTCTAAGGTGCCACAAGTACTCCTGTTCTTTTTGCTGATACAGACTAACACGGCTGCTACTCTGAAACCTGAGGCAACAGTGTTTACTTTGCAATGTGGTTACCTTAATCGTCATCCTCGTAAGACACTTTTGCACATTTCTCTGCAGTGTGTGGACACGTCAATTTCTGCTTGCGATCCCCTGAAGCAGAGAAGAACTGTTAAAGGCATTTTATAAAACAAGGGCCTGATTCTCCACTGCCTTGCTCCTCATGGAGTTTCTTACGGCTCTGCAAAATGGGTGTGTAATGCTACTGTTCTGAGTTGGGAGCGTTTCCCACCCACTTTGCAGAGGTATCAATCTATACCAGGCTGTTCAGAAGCAGGCCCCCAGTGAATTAAGAGGATGTGATGAGTATGTTCTGACTAAAGACCAGAGCTTTTAGATCGTATCTATTTTTTTTTTTTACCTCTTGATGTGTTTCCAGTCTGGTGCTGGAGAGGAGCTTCCAAAGGGCTAGCTGGAGTTGCTCTTGTCTCTCCTCTTGGATATGTTCAGATCCCTCCATATGATTACCCAGCGTCTCACTGTGATCATGCAGCTCTGCTTTCTCTGTGAATTCCTGGGTTGTGGTGCAGGGTGATAGCTGGCTGTCCAAGTGACATTTTGGGGTACGTCTACACAGGAGCTGGAGATGTAATTTCCAGCTCGAAGAGAGATACTTGCACTAGCTTACTAGAAATGGGAGTGTAGCTGCAGGGGTGCGAGCAGTGGGATCATAATCAGGTGGCTAATCCCTCCCACTGTTCACATCCCCATGGCTACACTTCTGTTTTTAGCACACTAGCTCGATCAGAGCTAGCAAGGACATATCTGCTCAAGCTGGAAATTACATCCTTAGAGAACATGTCCACAGCAAATGGATGACAAGTGATATAATGGAAACAGTGTTAATCAGTGTTTCATTCACTTCCTAACATCTAATGTTCTTCGGTCATCATTCCCCATTGGTCTCCCAAAACAACTGACTCTTCCATGAGGTACCCCAATCTTCTGAGGGTCTGTCTGGCCAAACTGCCAGCCCACAACCCCTATTCATAGGACTCTGTTGGCTTTGTGTAACAAATGCAGTTCTTCTGCATTCTTAAAAGCAATGATTGGGCTCTGATACAAAACGGTTCCTGTATATGCCAATCTGCATCAGTTTGTAGTTGTGAGAATGTCTTATCTTGCAAGCAGTTATGTGTTCCTTATCTGTTTTGTTTTTTATCTAGGTGATGGAACCTGCTTTATTATTCAGCAAGATCTTGATCACGTAATTGATCTCACAGAAGCAGACTGTGACCCTGTATACAAGGTAATGGCTAAGTCTACTTACTATTGGCCTGAGTACCAGCGAGGGGGAATAAAGGTGCCACTCTGCAATGGCTGCCATTGTCTGGTCATTTGGCAACCAGCAGAGCTGGCACCTTTTTGAGAAGTGAATTTTTAAATTTACTTTTTTATTTGAATAATAAAACTTTACAAAAACAAATCCTCATGTCATCTGTCTGAGGAACAGTAGCGTAATTTCTCCTCTCAGATGGGGAAACCAAGGCAGAGAGGTTAAGTAATTTGTCCATTGTCAGAGAGAGCTCTGATTAGAACTCAGGGGCTCCTACCTCAGCATTCAGGCCTGTCTATTTTAAAGGGCAATTCTATTTAGAAAAGTGACTGTAAAAATGGCACAGTTCTTATCCAGCTGAGCTGCCCACTGTGCATATTCCGAATCACATCTGTTGATTTCAGAAATCAGAGTAAGTTTTTGCTACTCTTTATTCCCATAAACCCTGCTGAGTCAACACAGCTCTGGGGGAGAGCACTGGATTAGGATCCAGCTCCGTACAGCCACAGTGTTGAGGATGATGCTTAGCGCTCCTTGTAACCAGGTTCCAGTTGCAAAGTAGGGCTGTCAAGCGATTAAAAAAATTAATCGCTCGATTAATCGCACTGTTAAGCAATAATAGGATACCATTTATTTAAATATTTTTGGATGTTTTTCTACATTTTCAAATATATAGATTTCAGTTACAACACGGAATACAAAGTGTACAGTGCTCACTTTATATTTATTTTTGACTACAAATATTTGCACTGTAAAAAACAAAAGAAATAGTATTTCAATTCACCTAATACAAGTAGTGTAGTGCAATCTCTATCATGAAAGTTGAACTTACAAATGTAGAATTATGTACAAAAAAATAACTGCATTCAAAAATAAATGTAAAACTTTAGAGCCTCCAAATCCACTCAGTCCTACTTCTTGTTCAGCCAATCGCTCAGAAAAACCAATAATGCTGCCCGCTTCTTCAGAGTGTCACCTGAAAGTGAGAACAGGTGTTCGCATGGCACTGTTGTAGCCGATGTCGCAAGATATTTACATGCCAGATGCGCTAAAGATTCATATATCCCTTCATGCTTCAACCACCATTCCAGAGGACGCGTCCATGCTGATGACGGGTTCTGCTCGATAACAATACAAAGCAGTGCGGACCGACGCAAGTTCATTTTCATCATCTGAGTCAGATGCTACCAGCAGAAGGTTGATTTTCTTTTTTGGTGGTTTGGGTTCTGAAGTTTCCGCATCACAGTGTTGCTCTTTTAAGACTTCTGAAAGCATGCTCCACACCTCGTCCCTCTCAGATTTTGGAAGGCACTTCAGATTCTTAAATCTTGGGTCGAGTGCTGTAGCTATCTTTAGAAATCTCACATTGGTACTTTCTTTGCATTTTATCAGATCTGCAGCGAAAGTGTTCTTAAAATGAACAACATGTGCTGAGTCATCATCTGAGACTGCTATAACATAAAATATATGGCAGAATGCAGGTAAAATAGAGCCGGAAACATACAATTCTTCCGCAAGGAGTTCAGTCACAACTTTAATTAATGCATTCTTTTTTTAATGAGCGTCATCAGAATGGAAGCATGTCCTCTAGAATGGTGGCCGAAGCATGAAGGGGCATATTAATGTTTATGATATCTAGCACGTAAACACCTTGCATTGCCGGCTACAAAAGTCCCATGCGAACACCTGTTCTCACTTTCTGGTGACATTGTAAATAAGAAGCAGGCAGCAATATCTCCTGTAAAGGTAAACAACCTAGTTTGTCTTAGCGATTGGCTGAACGAGAAGTAGGACTGAGTGGACTTGTAGGCTCTAAAGTTTTGCATTGTTTTATTTTTGAGTGCAGTTATGTAACAAAAAAAAAATCTACATTTGTAAGTTGCACTTTCACGATAAAGAGATTGCATTACAGTACTTCTATGAGGTGAATTGAAAAATACTGGTTTTTGTTTATCATTTTTACAGTGAAAATATTTGTAATAAAAAATCATATAAAGTGAGCAGTGTACATTTTGTATTCTGTGTTGTAATTGAAATCAATATATTTGAAAATGTATAAAAACATCCAAAATATTTAATAAATTTCAATTGATATTCTGTTGTTTAACAGTGTGATTAAAACTCTGATTAATCACAATTAATTTTTTTAATCACGATTAATTTTTTTGAGTTAATCGCATGAGTTAACGGCGATTAATTGACAGCCCTATTGCAAAGTCATATCTTGCCATCTGTTCCAACAGTATACCCCACTGAAGGCAGTGTAGGCCAGCATACCCATGGGCAGAGTTTGGCCTGCAGACTTTTAACTGGTGGTGATCCATGAGCAAAAGAAATCCATCTTCTCTCTCAGATCTGACAGAAAAGCCCATCTTGTAAATGGAGTGCGTTTGATTGGTCATCTTTGAAACAATTTCAATACCCTCAAAAAACCGTTTCTAAAAGTTGTTGCTGAATGACTATAAAGCTTTTAGCTGTCACATTATAGACCCCAAGTGCTGTTACACAGTCATCTTTATAATGGCAAATCTGAAGAAAAATGGACATACCTGCTGGACCAAGAAACATGCCCAACAGTGCTGTTCAACAGGCCCACCCACCATTTACTAATGTGTCGTCTTCCCTCTTCCTCCACTTTTCCTTCAGGGAAACTGCTGCATTTTCAGCTAAGCCAGTGTTGTTCTATGGCTAGCTTAGGAGCTAATACTTTTTCCGAGGGCCACTGATTTCTTTCCTTCCCATCTCAGAAAATAAAAACATTCAAATGTTCCCATTTCTCTTCAGACTTTTGCTGAGTTCAGTATCCACTATAATATAGCATTTGGGGAAGTACATGAGCTTCTGTCAGTAGCAAACTGCCCTGTCCATGGTGGTACCAGTAGGATTTCCAATTGTTAACACGGAGATACCAGTGTAAGCAGATCCTCTTCAGAATATCCTAATGATCATGCCATTGTAATCCTTTGTGGACATCATGGGGCAGTTACCCTTCCAAGAATCTCTGGCATCACCTTGAAGTCCTTACAGTCAAGGGAGAGGTTAAAGGCCATTCACTATATATTTATATTGCGGTAGCTCATAGAGATTCCAGTCAGGGATCAGGGCCCCATTGTGCTGAATGCTATCCAAACAGGTGGGGGGGGGGGGGGGGGGGGGGGGGGAGGAGGAGAGGGAGAAGTCCCTGCCTAATATGGGTATGTTTCTATTGTGAGTTGTCAAGCAGCCCCAGATGGTCCTTCACCTTGCCAGTGGCCAATTATTGTGATTTGTAGGCCTCATGGGAGAGGGGTGTTTTAAGGATGGATTTAAGAGGACGGGAGTTTTTCCCCACCCATATGGAGTTGCATAGGAGAAAGCACTAAGGCGCTTGTGGGAAAAGCAGATGAGGAGGATGATCATGTAAGAGGTTTTCTTTTTAAATAATAGTTTCATTTCCCTCTTCTAGGTAGCTACATGGGAGAAACAAATCTATACATGCTGCAGAGATGGGTTGGTGAGGAGATACCAGCTTTCTGACCTCTGACCATTTGTGGTGTGTGGAAAACAGCTGAACAAAGAAACAAGGCTAAAGTCTAGCTAGATTAGAACCTAGGCCATGTAGCACTTCCAAATAAAAGCAATGCTACCTTTCTAGGACTGTACAGTATATATGAAGTGTGTATATATAAGCTTTGAGAACATTGTTGTGATAAAATCTAAGAACAAGGCTGTACATAGAATTCTTGATCTTGTGCTGCTTATTACAACCAAAGTTTAGACCATTCTCTTCCAGTAAGCAGCTTATAGAAGATGTTAATGCAAGACCCTTTGTATCTGCAATATATGTGCCGAACTGTTTTCAACATTCAGTGGACAATTTTGGTATTTCTAACAAGACTATGATCTTGGGGCTGGAGAGACAAGAGATCTGGAGGTGACCATACTGCAGAATTGATTGAAATAAAGGGATTGACTGTTGATCACCCCTTTTCTAGAGAAGTTTGTGCATTTTCAAGACAGTTAATTTAAAAGCAAAACGACCCTATGTCCATGTCACATTCAACACCTCATAACTTTTCTTGTGACTCTATTCTACAATAAAAAGTGTGATTTTTGTGAATTTAGTGAGCAGCCGTGATTTGATCTGACTAAATTTGAGATTTCAGTTTGATCTCCACTTGCATGAAATACATATGTTCTTGTGCAGTTTAAAAATATATCCAGTTGTAGTTATAGCCATTGTAGTGAAGGCCACATTAAAATTCCACCAGTTTTTGTTAAATCAGTAATGACATAGCTCTTATAGTATGGTGAAAAGCATCTTTTTGCCATAGGATTTCAAATAGTGGCAGACTGCCATTTTCATCTAAATGTTAAGTCTAAGGGACAAATGTTCAGTCCTGTCGACTCTGATCTACCTCTACAATTTGTGTGCGGGTGTTTGTAAATTCCTGTTCTATCACGAGCTATCAAAGAGTGAACAGTGGGCTAAGATTCAGGAACTCCAGAGAGCTAATGCAGCTCTGCCACTGACTTACTGTGGGACCTTGGGCAAATCACTTTTAATCTCCCTATGCCTGGTTTCCCCATTTGTAAAAGGGGGTGATACATAACTACCTTATAGCCAATCAAAATTATCATAAGAATTTAGCCCACATACAAAATCTGCTTTCTCACCTTCTACTTCTCCTGAAAATCTGCTAAAAAACTCACCAGACCCAGTAGAATTTGTGATGGCTGAGTTAATGTGTAAAGTACTCTGAAGACAAGTAACCATTTACTCTTAAATAACTAACAGGGTGCATGCCATGGTGTCAGTGAGCATTTAGGAATATAGGATTAGCTTATCAGAATGCAACAAGGCCCCATCCAATCCAGTTCCCTGTTCACCTGTAAGATTTTTGTCCTCCCTCCCTGTCATTGATATATGTGAAAATGAAATACCATCATGCCCCAGTACTGCTAATGTGCATGATGGCACAGTGTGTGCTGAGCTGGGCATTGTTGGTAAACGAATGCACACCAGGAACTGTCCTCGGTGCCCTGTGGCCCTACTGCCAGGAATACCCCACAGCGCAGACATTCACACACCCGCTTCAGTAGGCCAGGAGTTTGGGAGGGCTCATTGGTGAAGGCTCTACAGAAGAAATGGATGGGGGAAGAGGGGAAGTGAGACAAGAGAAGTGGGCCCTATGTGGAAGGGGCAGGGTGGAGGTAGGGTTGCCAGCCCTCCAGGATTGTCCTGAAGTCTCCAGGAATTCAAGATTAATTTTAAAATGAAAGATTGTCATGTGATGAAACCTCCAGGAATCGGTCCAACCAACAGTGGCTGCCCTGGGTGGAGGAAAGGGTGGGGGAAGGAGCGGGGTCAGAGCTGCTGGGGGGTGGGAGGATGGAGGCCCTGGGGGGGTTCCCAAACCCCGCTGGGCCACTGCCCCAGGAGCTGGGGGGTGCGCAGAGGCTGCTGTGGTTGAGGGCGGAGTCTCTTAGCCCCCTCCCCAAACACACCCACACTTTGGGGGCAGGGAAGGGCCAGGCCAGGCCCTGGAGGGGAGAGGGAGGGACATGTAGTCCGGAAGTGACCTGTGGAGCAGGGGAAAAGAACTACAACTCCCACAATGCCGCGCGGGGCGGCGTCCATAGCAACGGGCGAGCGGCGCCGCGGGGCAGAGCGGGCCGGGCGCCATGGGGCAGGATTACTACGCGGTGCTGGAGCTCAACCACAGCGCCAAGGACGCCGACATCAAACAAGCGTGAGCGGGGGTGGGGGGCGCGCCCCGCCCCGCCGGGTCATGGGTGCCCCGAACAGGGTGCACCTCCGCCAGGGGCCCGTCGGTGTCAGGGGCACGTGAGTGTGCACCTCCGCCAGGGGCCCGTCCGTGTCAGGGGCACGTGAGTGTGCACCTCTGCCACGGGCCCGGCGGTGTCAGGGGCGGGTGAGTGTGCACCTCTGCCAGGGGCCCGTCGGTGTCAGGGGCGGGTGAGTGTGCACCTCTGCTATAGATGGTGCCCATCCTTTGTCAAGGGCACACCAAGGTGCACATCTGCTAATGGTGCACATGAGTGTGCACATCAACCTCATGTGCACGTGTGTCCATCTGTCTGGTGTCTCTATGCTCTGTGTGTAGGTATTTCTGTACCACACCTCCATGCTGCATGGACACACGCTTACTGTGCCATTGTACAAGCAGATGTTTGGGTGTGTGTACAGACATGCGGGCACCTCGTGGGTTGGGGCTAATACAGCTGCACACTGCTCTGTAGGGGCTGGGTGGTAGTGTGTATCCCCCCTCCGTGTGTGTGCACAGCTATATTGTCTGCTGTGCCCCGGTGCAGCAACGCACTGCTGTGAAGACTAGGAGCTTTGGGGAAAAGAAGTAATCCCCTTGCTTTGTGCTCACAGCTGTATAGCTGCATTGTGTTCACATGCTGCTGTGACGGCAAGAGGAAGGGGCTGAGTCCCTCAGTTTGTGTGCATCTCTCTATTGGGTCCAGCGACTCTGCCTATTGTTGGGAAGGGCTTCACAGATTCCAAGGCCAGAAGGGACCATTGTGATCATCTAGTCTGACCTCCCGCGGAACAGGCCATGTGACTTCCCGGAATTAATTCCTGGTTGATAGAGCATACTGGGCTCAGAGCATCTGCATGCAGACATTGATCTCAGAGAGGCGCACCTCAAAACACACAACACATCATCCATTGCTATTTGCAAGTGCAAATATCAGTGATGGCCTGAGGTGCTGGATCTGCTAAACAAAGGGGAATGCAGGGTGAGATCTCTAACTGTGGGGCAACTCGAGAGAGGGCAGGAAATGGATCTGTCATTGGCTGATGTCTCTCACCTTGAAAAGCCCAATCCTGCAAGGATTTGGACCCATATCTTCAATGGGATTTAGGTGTCTAACTCCCTTAGAAACCAATGGGAATTAGATGCCTAAATACCTTTAAGGCTCTGTGCCTTGAGTAACCCGGTGACAGTACTGACATACCATCCACTCCCTCTGAATGTTCAGCACTTTGTAGGAGCAGGCCACAAAGCAATGCAGGGAGTTGATTTCCTCAGCCGCAGCAGGGCAGACACTGAACCTTGGAGCCAGACCTTGCAATATGCAAGAGGGGAACTCAGTTTGAAAACACTAGGACAGTGGTCCCCAACCTTGTTCGTCTGGCGGGTGCCAGACGACGAGCCACGGAGGACCGTGGCAGCGGACGAGCATCCGCCAAAATGCCGCCGACAAGTGGCAACGTCAATAGGCGTCGCCGCCGAAATGCCGCCAAGAAGCAGCGTCATCCAGAGGCGTCGCCGCCGAAATGCCGCTGAAAATCGGCAGCATTTCGGCGGCGACACCTCTGGATGACGCTGCTTCTCGGCGGCATTTCAGCAGATGCTCGTCCGCCGGCCAGTACACGGGCGCACTTAGACGCCCCGGCGGGCGCCACGTTGGGGACCCCTGCACTAGAGTAAGGCTTTACCTTCAAAGAAGGGCAGGATCGGGCCCTAATCGCATACCTCCATTCTGCTGGTGGTTTGGGATCTTAAACATTTGAAAAATGCACTTAAGTGAAAAGTGCTTTAGATTGCATGTCAGAACGGGATCTAACTGCGCCCACCATGGACCTCCCTGGCTTCTCTTTTGCAGCTACCGGAGACTAGCCTTGAAGAGCCATCCTTTCAAAAATAAAGAACCTTGGGCGCCGGATAAATTCAGGCAGCTCGCAGAAGCCTACGAAGTGTTAAGTGATCGTAAGTAGGAACACGTTTCTCTTCCCACAGATAAACTGTGCAGTTCAGGGATAAGGTCTGGAAAGTCATAGCCAAGTACAGAGCGTACTTTCTGCAGGGGGATTTCATTAGGCACATCATATCGTCTGCTTTGCTGCCATGCTGGTTAACTGGTGTATCCTCTGTCTGGTTATTAACGTCAGTTACTTAATTGTTTATGTATTGCATGCAGCACCGATCCCTGCTCCTGCAGTCTGATCCAGGCTGGAGAAAGTCTGTGTGTGTTTGGAGCCCCATTGACAATGCCAGCATGGGTGTAAAGGCCCACCTGTGCCAGTCAGATTGCAGGAGCAGGGGCCAATGCAAAGCTGTGGCCAAGAGAACTAGCATGAGCCTTGGATGTATACGCAGGGGAATATTAAATAGAAGTAGGGAGGTTATATTACCTCTGTTTACAGCATCGGTGAGACCATTACTGGAAAACTGCCTCCAGTTCTGCTGTCCACACTTCAAAAAGGATGTTGAAAAATTGGAGAGAGTGCAGAAAAGAACTATAAGAACAATTCACGGTCTGAAAAATATTCCTTACAGTGAGAGTAAATACATTTTAATCTGTTTAGATTTATCAAAGAGAAGGTTAAGAGGTGACTTGATCATGATCTATAACAGTGTCTCTCATCCTTTCCAGACTACTGTACCCCTCTCAGGAGTCTGATTTGTCTTGTGTACCCCAAGTTTCACCTCACTTAACAACTACTTGCTTAGTACAGTACTCAAAGTTGGACATAAAAATACAGAAGTGTCACAGCGCACTATTACTAAAAAATTGCTGACTTTCTCATTTTTACCATATAATTATAAAATAAACCAATTGGAATATAAATATTGTACTTACATTTCAGTGTATAGTATATAGAGCAGTATAAACAAGTCAATGTCTGCATGAAATGTTAGTTTGTACTGACTTCGCTAGTGCTTTTTATGTAGCCTGTGGTAAAACTAGGCAAACATCTAGATGAGTTGATGTACCCCCTGGAAGACCTCTGCGTACCCCCAGGGGTACGTGTACCCCTGGTTGAGAACCACTGATCTATAAGTACTTACATGTGAAGAAAATATTTCTCTTGAATATAGCATAGATTCATAGATGATAAAAAACAGATGGGACCACTGTGATCATCTAGTTGGCCTCTCTGTATAACACAAGTCCTTGGACTCCTTTGAATTAATTCCTGTTTGAACTGGACATGTGTTTCAGAACAACACCCAATCTTGATTTAAAAATTTGCAATGAAGGAGAATCTGCCACAATGCACAGGCACAATAAAATCTAATGGCTGAAAGTTGTAGTTCTCTTTCTCTCTGCTTCTGTTGGCAGATTGCACCTGTAGACATCTAAATCTGACCTTCCATACCCTGCCCCCCTTCTTCTTTGTGGCTTGCTGTATGTTTGTAATCTCTCTGGGGTCTCTCAAGACTGTAAGGACTGGAGATAGATAAGATCGTAGTCTTTGTAGGAATATAGGCCCACATCAGGCCTAAGCAAACTATGGTGTTAAATTGAGTTTGGATTTTAGCATGAGTGATAGGCCCGAAGCATGTAAAAGGATGAGTCAAAGAGAAACAAAAGTTGTTTGTGTTAAACTTGTGGTGACACTTAAATATCAGTGTCATCTTGTGTAAAGTTTGGGTTGAGGACACAGAAATAAAGAAAACTTGGATAATTGGGTACCAGGTGCTGTATATAATTGGTTTGTTTAGTTTATTATTTAAAAAAATGTGTAGTTTAGTAGTTAGAAAGAAATATGGCCAAATGAGATAAGAAGAAAACCTTGAAGAAAGAGGCCCAGTCATTAATCTTGTCTTGACTGGGGCAGAAGACATTGTTCAGCCCTAGCTGCTTTATCTGTCCTTAGCTCAGGTCCAACACTACCTGTTTATTAGTGTATAAAAAAGCAAAGTTTTCTAGGGGTTCTTTGTCAGAGCTTTTCCTAACCCCTCTGGAGTCACGCTGTGATGGCAAGGTACCTCCCAGGTACGTGATCTTGTTGTGAGCATTTTGACCAGTGCTTGTAATTATGTTGGCAGTGGGATATAGAATATAGGCATGTATATGCTTATGTTTGTATTTTGTATGTAACTAACACCAAGCGGCCTTTGGGACTAATAAAGGAATCCTTGTGTGGAAACTGAGTCATGGGAAACCTTAATGAGCTTATTAGGAAAATGATTTATAACCGTCTTCTCTGTGGTTTCCATTCTGTGTATTGGATGACTGGCTGGGTAGGGACAGGAGGGCATCAGCCACCTTCCCCTGGATCACTCAATGTATCACCTTCCCCAGCTGGAAGGATGAGCCTTTGAGATTGCTTCTAAGTATGAGACTCCTATAGATAGTTGCTACCACACTGATGCAATAGCATCCTTTCTGCTACTTTCTTACGGCAAGGAGAATACTTACTGACAGCTTTGGGTGACAGATCCCAGGATCAAGCAAAGACTTGGGTCTAGGACTATATACTTTCATCTGACACACAAATGATCAAAGCATATGCACATCTACTGATGCCTCTTTCTTCCTTAGCGGTGAAGAGGGGCATCTATGATAAATTTGGAGAAGAGGGTCTCAAAGGAGGGATCCCCCTGGAATTTGGGAGTGAAAACCCCTGGTCTGTTGGCTATGTGTTTCACGGCAATGCTGAGAAAGTCTTCAAGGAGTTCTTTGGAGGTGATAATCCCTTTGCTGGTAGGTATAATTTCTTCCTGTGATGCTTCATGTTGTGTTTTTATGGTGATTGCCCCAAGCATAGTCTCTTCAACAGAACCAGCCCTGTGGTTGGCAGGAAGTAGGTTAAAGGTTTGTACAGTCATCTGGAAACCAGACCCTGCCTTTGTGCCTTTGCCATCATCAGCCCTCGGAACCCTAATTTGAGGGTTGTTTCTCCTGCAATTGGCCTTGGTTTACCTGACCCGTCACCCCACCCCATGTCTCCATGGGAGCGTTGCTGGGCAGTGGTTTAAACCACACACATGGGACAGAACAGTCACTTCAGGCTGGGCTTGTAGCGTGTTCCCCTGAGCCCATCACTTTCTCCTCTTGAAAATCCCCTGGCTCAAATAATGGCAACTGCACCAGAACCTGGAGACCCAAAGAGCAGGCAGCCTCCACTGAGATTTTAATGCCATGCTGCAGTCAGCCACTAGGTGGTGCTGAAGAGTGATACAACCGGCCTCATCTATTTCTCCAGAGACTGGGACCGTCAGCACTGAGACATTCCTAGCACCAGTTTACTCTGGACCCGTGTCCCTGGATATGTGGGAACACATTGTGCTCTGAGTGGAGCTCAGAACACCCATGAGATCTGATTGAAAGGTTTCTTCCCAATCTGGCCTCTTGGTGAAGTTTTCAAACTAATTAAAGGCTTAATATTGTAAATCTGCAGGAGTGAATTTACAATCTGTTTGGGGAGATCACAGGATCAAGTCCCAAAGAACTTACAACAAACTGCCATGTTGGAAACAAGCAGGATGGTCTTAGGGGCACGGCACATGTCTGGCAGTCAGGCGACCTAGGTTCTATTCCCTAGTCTGCCACTGACTCACTTGGCAGCCTTGGACAAGTTACTTAACTTCTTTATGACTCAGTTTCTCTGTCTGTAAAATGGGGTTAATAATTATTAGTGTGCCACCTTATAGTGGGCTTGGGAGACTTACTTCATAAATGTCTTTGGTCCTTGGATGGAAGGCACTAGAGAGAGAGCAAAGTCCAATTATTGATTTTAGAGCTTAGGGGGTAGAATGGAAACTTCTGATGTTTATGTCTGGTTTAAAAAAAGGGGGGGATATAACACTCCCTCAAACAAAGGTAGTGACAACAACTTCAGGGATTCCCGGAGGAAAGGAGGAATTCCTTTAGCATGGTAATAAACATGTAATAAATAAATAATAATTCATGCTTTTCATGGTCAGAACATTTTGTAAACATTCACAAAATTATCCCAGCTGGTAGAGTGGTGAGATCACCCCCATTTTACAAAAGGGGAAACTGAGGCACAGGGAGGCCTTTTTGGAAATTGCCCAAAGCCGTCAGTGTCTTGGAATGCCTCACTTGCTGGGTGGCTGATGTGAGCCACCTTGATCCTGATTTTGAGAGGCACCGAGCACCCACAACAGCAGTTGAAATCAGCAAGAACTGGGCAGGGGGAAGGTTTGTGAGTGCCCATTTTCAGCTCAGCATGTCATTGAAAAACTGAGACACTTCTGACCTAAGTGACTTGCCAAGGACAGAGAGGGGAGTTAGTGTCAGAGCTGGGACTAGAACTCAGGAATGTCTGGCTCCCAGACCTATGCTCAGGCCACTAGCTCATGCCACTCTCAGCTGATGGTGTGATTGCATCTAACCTTTTTCTGGGTCATTGACCATAAGAACAGCCATACTGAGTCAGACCAGTGGTCCATTTAGCCCAGTATCCTGTCGTCCGACAGCGGCGAATGCCAGAGCTTCCAAGGGAATGAACCGAACAGGGCAATCATCAAGTGACCCGTTCCCTGTCATCCAGTCCCAGCCTCTGGCAGTCAGAGGCTTAGGGATACTCAGAACATGGGGCTAATAGACATTGATGGACTTATCCTCCAATAACTTCTCTAATTCTTTTTTGAACCCAGTTATAGTTTTGGCCTTCACAACACCCCCAGCTCTCTCTCTTGAGCAGTAGCAGCTAATTTAGACGTCACCATTTGATATGCACAGCTGGGATTCTGTTTTTCAATATGCACAGAGTTCTTTGCCCCAGATGGGTCTGAGGTGAACACGGCATTCGGGGGGCTGCGGGGAAAAGGGGTGGCGAAGCAGGACCCGCCAATTGAGCGAGATCTCTACCTGTCACTGGAGGACCTGTTCTACGGATGCACCAAGAAAATTAAGATTTCTCGCAGGGTAAGGAAAGATGGGGCCTGAATGAGAAGTGGCGAGACGTGAGCCCGAATCGGTGGCGTTAGGAGCGGGATGGCTGCCCAAAGGGAGCTTGTCATGCAAGAGCTGTTCTTTCCCATTGGGCTGGGTTGTATGTTTCACTCAGAGGGCATTGGAAGTTTCACTGAAATCAGTGGATGTGACTGATCACTATATTCTGTGATAGCATCTCCCGAGTCCCAGCCAATGGGAATTGACAGGTGGGGAGTAGCCTGCTCCAGGCAGTGGGGCAGGGCAGTTGAGAAGAGCAGGGTGGGGTGAAAGTGCCTGGCCCCAACCCCACTCCATCTGCACGGCAAAGGTGCTCCTGTGGCTGTGCAGAGAGCAGCCAGGGATCCATCCCTGCTCCTGCAGCGGCCTCTCTTTCATAGCCAGCCACAGCAGCAGCTCACGTGTGCTGTACAGAGCAACAAGGTCAGGCAGGCCCCCGACAGCCAAAGTTTCCGTGGTCTCTCTGGTGCCGTGGGACCCCGCCCCGCTGCCGGAGCACAGGAGGCCCCTTACACAGCACTGAGCAGGGTGCAGGAAAAGCTTGGGCTTCCGTAGCGTTAACATCACAGGTTTGGGTCTCTTTGCCTGCCTTGATCTTAGCTACGTGGCCTCTGCCGTCAGCAGGGCTCTGACGCCCTGGGTGGGTTGTGCTGGCACTCCAACTGCCTTGAAATGAACAAAAAACAATCCCCAAACAGTAAGCCAAATATATAGGTCCAGTGACCCCATTGCTACCCCACTAAAGTCAGAGGGAAATTAAATGCAAATGTTAACCTCCCTGGCAGACTCCAGTGAGGTAGCATAGGGGTAACTGGGAGCTGCATTCGTCTCCAAGTGGCCTGATTTTTCCATTCCATTGTTCCCTCTGTGTGTTTCGCCCCTTTCCCCCACCCTTTGTCTGTCATGGGGCCCAATCTTGGTTGGTCCCTAGGCACTACTGTAATAACCACACTTTGCAGAGCTGCCTGGGCACAGCAGCTCTGCAATTCAAGCCAGAACTGATTTCGTTTCCTAAAGACAGTTGCCCGCAAAGCTGGTGCAGTGTCACTGGCATCCTAGCCAATCAAAGGCCCAGGTCTCCTAGATACAGACCAAACCCGACTGCCCCACTCAGCTGTTTCAAACCCCAGGTGATGAATGAAGACGGTCACACGTCCACCATCAGAGATAAGATCTTAACGATCGACGTGCAGCCCGGGTGGAAGCAGGGCACCAGGATTACCTTTCAGAAAGAAGGCGACCAGGTAAGTTACTGAGGGACCGTCGCATGGCAAGTACTGACGGGCTCATTCATTGTTTGCTGTAATGGGATCTTGTGTTTCTGTTGCACCTTCCAGCTGAAGATCTCAAAGTGCTTGACGGACACTAATCAACAAGCCACACAAAACATGCCTGAGTAATTATGCATATTTTGAGATGAGGCACAGAGAGGCTAAGGGGGAGATTTTCCACATTGCCTAAGGGCTTTAGGAGCACAAGTCTTAGCTCTGACACAGACTCCTGCCATGGCCTTGAGCAAATCACATAACTTCCCTGCCTCAGGTTCCCCGTCTGATAACCCTCCACTTCCTCTGCAGGGCATTGTGAGGATTAACTAGTTAATGTTTGTAGAGTGCTTTGAAGATGAGAGGCCTGATTCTCCACTGAGATCCAGGCCGGGGCTCTGCTCAGGCAGTGCCGAGGGCCCAGAATCCAATCGTACGTAGCCAGCCAGGCATTCCCCTGGCAGTGGAGAATCACAGAACTAAAACCGCTGGCAAAAGGATGGCCCCTGCATCCCCTGCCCCAGCATAGGAGAAAGGGGAGCCATGCCAGTGGGACAGATTAGAGCAGTCTCTTGGCTGCTGTCACTCCCACTGGGGTTGGGGCTGGCGCAGACCAGCCCTCGGGATCAGAGAGCCGTAACTGAGAATCAGGCCCCAGATATGCAGAACGTTAATATTGTCGGGTGAAATTCACCCCGTGCACAGGGCGAGCACCAGGCCGAGGCATCGCTTTACACCCTATTTGAGGGCTTAAGTGGGACTTAGCTGGCGCATGCGGCTTGTGCTGGCCCTCTGCACAGGGGTGAATTTCACACCCCAGGGAGCGCACGCAGCAGTGGTCAGTACAGAAGTTACACCTGAAAAGCTGTTAAAAGAACATTCTTAAGGTTGCAAAATCAAGCTATTAGCCAAGATGGTCAGGGATGCAACCCCATGCTCCGAGTGTCCCTAGCCTCTGTTTGCCAGAAGCTGGGAATGGACGACAGGGGATGGATCACTTGGTGATGACCTGTTCTGTTCATTCCCTCTGAAGCACCTGGCATTGGCCACTGTCGGAAGACAGGATACTGGGCCAGATGGACCGTTGGTCTGACCCACTATGGCTGTTCTTATGTTAAACACTCAGTAGCTCGGCAATTCAAGAGTTAAGGTTGCCTGTGCAAGAATGTTCTTTCGGCGGCTCGAGTAATTGGGCTTTTTTGCTATATTTGTGATCCCTCATGTAACTAGTACAGGGGAAGTGACCAGTTCTCCTGTAGCTGAAGCGGTCGTCTTACTTTATGATATTTAGAAATATTTTAGAGTCCTGCAATAAGGGAAAACAAAAGGGTTCTTGTCTCACTTTGCTTCTTTGGGATGCACAGTGGAGGTTTGGGAGGTTTTTTTTAGGGCTGTCAGTTAATCACAGTTAACTCATGCGATTAACTCAAAAATATCATCGCGATTAAAAAAATTAATTGTGATTAATCGCACTGTTAAACAACAGAATACCAATTGAAATTTATTAAATATTTTGGATGTTTTTCTACATTTTCAAATATATGGATTTCAGTTACAACACAGAATACAAAGTGTACAGTGCTCACTTTATATTATTTTTTATTACAAATATTTGCACTGTAAAAATGATAAAAGAAATAGTATTTTTCAATTCACCTCATACAAGTACTGTAGTGTGATCTCTTTATCGTGAAGGTGCAAGTTACAAATGTAGAATTTTTTTTGTTACATAACTGCACTCAAAAACAAAACAATGTAAAACTTTAGAGCCTACAAGTCCACTCAGTCCTCCTCCTTGTTCGGCCAATCGCTAAGACAAACAAGTTTGTTTACATTTACAGGAGATATTGCTGCCTGCTTCTTATTTACAATTTCAACTGAAAGTGAGAACAGGCGTTCGCATGGCACTTTTGTAGCTGGCGTTGCAAGGTATTTACGTGCCAGATATGCTAAACATTTGTATACCCCTTCATGCTTCAGCCACCATTCCAGAGGACATGCTTCCATGCTGATGACGCTCATTAAAAAAATGAGTTAATTAAATTTGTGACTGAACTCCTTGAGGGAGAATTGTATGTCTCCTGCTCTGTTTTACCCACATTCTGCCATATATTTCATGTTGTAGCAGTCTCAAATGATGACCCAGCATATGTTGTTCGTTTTAAGAACACTTTCACCGCAGATTTGACAAAACGCAAAGAAGGTCCCAATGTGAGATTTCTAAAGATGGCTACCGCACTTGACCCAAGGTTTAAGAATCTGAAGTGCCTTCCAAAATCAGAGAGGGACGAGGTGTGGAGCATGCTTTCAGAAGTCTTAAAAGAACAACACTTCGATGTGGAAACTACAGAACCCGAACCACCAAAAAAGAAATGAACCTTCTGCTGGTGGCATCTGACTCAGATGATGAAAATGAACATGCGTCAGTCCGCACTGCTTTGGATCGTTATTGAGCAGAATCCATCATCAGCATGGACGTATGTCCTCTGGAACAGTGGTTGACGCATATAGGGACATACGAATCTTTAACGCAGTCATGTAAATATCTTGCGATGCTGGCTACAACAGTGCCATGAGAACGCCTGTTCTCACTTTCAGGTGACATTGTAAGCAAGAAGGAGGCAGCAGCATCTCCTGCAAATGTAAACAAACTTGTTTGTCTGAGTGATTGGCTGAACAAGAAGTAGGACTGAGTGGACTTGCAGGCTCTAAAGTTTTACATTGTTTTATTTTTGGATGCAGTTATTTTTTGGTACATAATTCTACATTTGTAAGTTCAACTTTCATGATAAAGAGATTGCACTATGGTACTTATATGAGGTGAACTGAAAAATACTATTTCTTTTGTTTTTTACAGTGCAAATATTTGTAATAAAAATAAATATAAAGTGAGCACTGTACACTTTGTATTCTGTGTTGTAATTGAAATCAACATATTTGAAAATGTAGAAAACATCCCAAAATATGTCAATAAATGGTATTCTATTATTGTTTAACACCGTGATTATTCGTGAGTAATTTTTTTAATCGCTTGACAGCCCTAGTTTTTTTCTATTTGTTTTTACCGCAAGAATCCCAGGAATGTCAAATCTGGTCTAGCAAGAGGACTCGCGGAAGGGCTCAGTGGGGAGTTTCTTAACCTTTAATTGAGGGGGGAGTTTTAGTCATAGAGCTTAAGGCAGGCAGGGACCACCAGATCATCTAGTCTGACCTCCTGTATCGCACAGGCCACCAATATCCCCCAATACCCACACGTTAACCCAACAACTGAAATGAGACCCAAGTATTCCAGCCCACTGGACTAAACTATGATGTGCCAGAGGCAGAGAAGAGGAGGGACCGAGGTGCACCAGAGCCCGAGGCTCCTGCAATCGCAGGGAATTGATTAAATGAAATAATCCCAGCAAGTGACCCCGCATACCACACTGCAGAGGAAGGTGAAAAAACCCCAAAGTCATTGCCAATCTGACCTGAGGGGAAATTATTTCCCGATCCCACATATACCAATCAGACCCTGAGCATGTGAGCAAGAACCAGCCAGCTGAGAACCTGGGGCTTTAACAAAGACAGCTTTTGTCCCAAATGTGTGTCCGATGTTTGGGTTTAAAAGGCATGAATAGAAACAAAGAAAAAGTATTTTAAACAATCCGATTAAAATCCTTTCCCATTCTCAGTTGCTGAGGTTTCACTTCCTTGGAATTGTGATGTCATGACCTTACTACTTCTATCTTCCAGGAAAAACAGCGTGCTAAGAACCTGAGCATCCAGTGTAAAGGCAATCAGGGGGGAAATATTTTGTTAAAAAAAACCACTTCCCAGGCCTTCTGAAGACATCAGAAAGAAAAAAAGGCAAAGACCTGATTATCTTTCCCTGTAAACAGTGCCTGTCTCTGTTAGATACTGACTCATTTCCTGGTTTATTTCTTGTACTTTAGGGCCCGAACATTATCCCAGCTGATATTATCTTCATTGTACGAGAGAAACTCCACCCAAGGTTTAAAAGGGAGGATGACAACCTGCTCTATGTAGCCACCATCCCCCTAGGGAAGGTGAGGATGTTGATGATTTCACCAGGAGGGTGTGAAGCACTGGAATGGGTTACCTAGGGAGGTGGTGGAATCTCCATCCTTAGAGGTTTTTAAGGTCAGGCTTGGCAAAGCCTTGGCTGGGATGATTTAGTTGGGGATTGCTCCTGCTTTGAGCAGGGGGTTGGACTAGATGACCTCCTGAGGTCTCTTCCAACCCTAATATTCTATGATTCTATAATTAGGGCACTTGGGGTCTGATCCAACTTGCATGCAGGAAAAGGAAGAGATGCACATTGACTTCAGTGGAGTTGGATGGTGTCTTCTCCTTTCTTACCTTCCCATAAGGCAGCGAGGTTTTGCAGAATGACAACAAACTGCATTGGGGGTGAAAGGAATCACCAGTTTATAATTGGACCAAACAGAGTCTGGGCCGGCCAGTCAGACTGCTGGGAGGCTGCCTATTATTTATCATCTTAATCCTCAATATTTATGGATTAGCTGTTCTTGAATTGGCTGACTTCATCATTGATCATTCAGGTGAGAAGAGAAGAGCCAGGGGCCTGATTTTAATGCATTTGAGGTATGGAATTTTGCATCTGTAGATACTACCATCATGCCTGCAAATGCACCTACTTATCCCTCCGTGCGCACAGTTACCTAGCGTGTGTCTGTGCGCACGCACATACCCCGTCATGATCACTGCGCGTGCCAGTTAGATGTGCAGTTAGGGTGACCAGATGTCCCGATATTTAGTTGTTTGTCCCGCGTCCCGACCGATGTACAGTCGGGACGCCATTTGTCCTGATATTTTGGCTCGGGACTGGAGGAGTACACTGGTGAGTGCTCACCTGGGGTCCCAGCAGTGCTTATTTGGTCAGCTCCCAGGAAACGGCAGGCAGCAGGACCCTGCGGCCCCTAGGCACAGGGGCAGCCAGGGGGTTCTCTGCGTGCTGCACCTACCACAAGCACTGGCTCCATTGCGGCCAATGGGAGCTGCGGGCGCGGACAGGGTGCAGACCCTTCCCCCCCCCCCCCCCCCCGCGCCCCCCCCCCCCCCCCCCCCGCTGCGCCTGACCCTGGGGAGCTGCGTGCTACTCACGCCCCCAAGTAAGTCCCGCCCCCACAGCTTCCAGCCAATGGCAGCTGGAGCTAGTGCTTGTGGCACCGGTGACCTTAGGAGCCAGAGGAACCTGCCAGGTGCTTCCCAGTGGGTGGGAACCATCCCCCAGGTAAGCGGCTTGCAGCGGGGCTGCAGGCGGGAGCCGGGGTCGTGTGCTTGTGGCGGGGGCCGGGGCCATGTGCCCCAAACCCGCGGCTTGCAGCAGGGCTGGAGCGGGGCCCATGAGCCCCCGACCCGCGGAGGGGCTGCAGCTGGAGCCAGGGCCCTGCACCCCTGACCTGTGGTGGTGCTGCGCCCGGAGCTGGGGCAGTGCACCCCTGACCTGCAGCTTCCTCAGGCTTTGTATCCCTCTTCCCCCATGGCTCCAGTGGGGTGAGCCTGTGGCTGCCCCCCCCCCCCACACACACACCATGTGTCCCGCTATTTTGTTCTTGTCATCTGGTCACCCTATGTGCAATCACACGTCTCAACTGTATGAAAATCAGGTCCCAATAATTCAACATCTCCAGTATTTTTTATTTATTTAGTGCCCCAAAGTGTGGAAGGCTCTTTTCAGAACAAAGACTTGGTCCTTGTCCTAAGACAGAGGTGGGCAAACTACGGCCCGCGGGCCACATCCAGCCCACGGGACTGTCCTGCCTGGCCCTTGAGCTCCCGGCCTGGGAGGCTAGTCCCCGGCCCCTCCCCTGCTGTCCCCCCTCTGCAACCTCAACTCGCTGCGCTGCCAGTGCTCTGGCCCATTGCTCCTGCCGGGGAGCGTGGCAGCATGGCTGGCTCTGGCAGGGCTGTGAGCTCCTGCTGCTCTGAGCGGCATGGTAAGGGGGCGAACGGGGGGGGGGGGGGGGGGGGGGGAAGGGGGNGGGTCCCGGGGGCAGTCAGGGGACAGGGAGCGGTTGGATGGGGTGGAGGTTCTGAGGGGGGGCGGTCAGGGGATGGGGAGCAGGGGGTTGGATGGGGCGGAGGTTCTGGAGGGGGCGGTCAGGGGAAAGGGAGCAGGGGGCAGGGATAGGTGTGGGAGTCCCAGGGGGCCTGTCAGGGGGTGGGGCTGTGGATAGGGGTCGGGGCAGTCAGGGGATGGGGAGCAGGGGGGGTTGGATAGGCATGGGAGTCCCGGGGGGAGCAGTCAGGGGGTGGGGGTGTGTATAGGGGTCGGGGCAGTCAGGGAGCAGGGGGGGTTGGATGGGGCGGAGGTTCGGGGGGCGGTCAGGGGAAAGGGAGCAGAGGGCAGGGATAGGCGTGGGAGTCCCAGGGGGCCTGTCAGGGGACAGGGGGGTTGGATAGGGGGTGAGGTCCCAGGGGACGGTTAGGGTCGGGGGGTCCCGGGAAAGGGTGGTCAGGGGACAAGGAGGCGGGGGGGTTGGATGGGTTGGGGGTTCTGAGGGGGGCAGTCGGGGCAGGAAGTGGGAGGGGGTGGATAGGGGGCAGTGGCCAGGCTGTTTGGGGAGGCACAGCCTTCTCTACAGTTTTGCAACCCCGATGTGGCCCTTGAGCCAAAAAGTTTGCCCACCCCTGTCCTAAGAGCTAACAATCAAATTGATTATTTATTTATGGCTAATGCCTTTTGCTTCTGAATTGGCACTGCCACACCAACCCGAAACAGGGCAGCTCACCAGTTTTGCAATGTCATACATGGTAGGTGGAGGGAGAATTCCTTCCTGACCCCATTCATGCCCTGAAGCATGTTCTTAGGTGACCCTGATCTCCACTGACTACGATTACTGGTGGTGCTATTGGTCATAATGTTACCCAGCTCTCTTAAAAATCCAGTTACAATGTCCTATGGATTGGTCAGTCTGCAACAAGCCAGAACAACAACACAAGGAGCAACTGTAATTCTACTGCACTGCCAAGCAGTATCCAGTATGTATAAGGGAACAGGTCCTTACAGCTAAAATTCCACTCATGCTGTCAGGTGCTAGAGTTAGCTCAGACATTAACTATAATTTTTCCAAAAAGTTCCTTATTTAAAATCTCCACTGCTAGGTAGTCTTGAACGTGGGGTTCATTAATGACACAGGAGGCAAAGTCGCTTAGTGACTAGAACACTGGACCAGGGCTCACGAGCTTTGGGTTCTGTTCCCAGCCCTGCCACTGGTTTGTTGGGTGATCTTGAGCAAGTCACTTCACTTCTCTGTGCCTCAGTTTTCCATCTGTAAAATGGGGAGAATGACACTGCCTTTCTTTGTCAAGTGCTTTGAGAACTACAGCTGAAAAGCCCAGTGGAGGAGCTAGGGATTATTGTTAAGTCACAATGCTCTGTTCTTAAGGGCTCCATATTTGCTCTGGCCCCTGCACCCTTTGTGAAAAGTGTGTCCCTTCGTGCATTGCATTTCTCTTTGCTCACCAGGCCTTTGCAGGACAATGGCCTCACTACTCTCATCTCCTTCCTCAGCAAAGGCGAGCGATTTCATCTTCAGTTTCTCTCCCCCTTGCTCACATGAATGGACTCATGGGTACTTTGCCACTCTTCACAGCAGATCCTCTGCTCTGGTCGAGAGCCGTCACAATGCAACTCGAGGGAGGGGGTGTGGAAAGGCGGTGTTAAGCCCCTCAGTTCTGGGTGGGTTGTGGCTCGATCTGATCCCCCCAGCGTAATGTAGATCAGCTTGAGGGATGCACAAACTGCTGGAGGCCACCCGGGGTTACAGCAGAGCCTCACCCCTTTTCTCTGGCAGTTGGACAGTTAGGCACATGTGGCAGAGGAGCCAGTATCCTGGCTCTGCACGGTCCGAACTCCGAAGATCCCTCTCCACTGGGCTGATCCTCTTGTGCCTGGAGGAATACTCCGGGTGTTAAGGCCCATTTGGAGTAGCCTTACCCAGGCTTCCATGTGTCACAAATTATTTCCGCCTGTGCCTGTTATTTGGAATAACAGAATCACAGGACCGACGAACATCTTCGCTCATTGCCTCGCTCTGTCTTTTGCAGGCTTTGATTGGCTGTACAGTGGATGTGAGAACCCTAGATGACAGGCTGCTTAATATCCCCATCAATGACATAATCCAGTAAGTGCCGGAGCAGAAATAGCCCCGTATGCAATCAAACTACCCTGCTCGCCCGGTGTCTGGAAAGGGTCTGCCCTCACAAGGGAAGGCGAGCTTTTCACTAGTGATTTGGGATGCTCCAAGGGAAGCACCTTGAGACCGTCCGAGGGCGGGGGCTCAATGCTCTCTGGCGATCAGGCCCCTTTAAGGGGTCTTAGATTGGGCACCTGAAATCACTAGTCGCTTTTGAAAGTCTTGGCAAAAATGGCCCCTTCGTACTAAGCAGCTGTGCTCGTCCTGTGCCTGTAGAGCGAGATCTAGTTACAGCACAAACACTACCAGGGAGTTACTGTTTTTCACTCCTGCCAGCCCTGTGGAGCCCACACGGCTCCCGGATGGTGACCCAGACTGTTAGCTCAGTTCTGATCGCAGAGCTGAATTCTGCCCACACTGGTACCCAGACACCTCCACTGCAGGCAGCTCGCTGCACCCACACAGACCCCTTGCACTGGTGTCACTCAGGGCAGACCTGGGCTTTGCAGAACTGCTCTGACCAACGGCAGTGCCTGAGCCAGAATGACCCCAGCTGGCCTTTCAGATCCCAGGGCAGCCGTTAGAAAATCCACTCAGGAGTCACGGAGACAAAGTGAAGAGAGAGCCCAAAAGCCCATGTTTAGCATCATGTTTCAGAGAACAGCACTTTAAAGAGATCGTTACATGCGTTTGTCCGAGCTACGTCCATCCCCCCCTAGCAGGCTCGTTAGGGCCAGCACCTGCCCTCGCAGGGAGCTGCACTGGTGCACACGGAGGCACAATTTGCTCCCTCCCCTGCGCTCCAGCCAGCATGGCCGGGTGTGTTCTCACTGCAGCCTTAGGGAGGTTACTCCCTGTACCCTTCTGCATAACGCTGGCCTTTGCTTTTCCAGCCCCAAGTACTTCAAAATCGTGCCGGGCGAAGGGATGCCTCTGCCCAGCGACCCCACGCGCAAAGGGGATCTCGTCATGTATTTTGATATCCGCTTCCCCGAAAGGCTCACACCGGCCAAGAAACAGCTCCTGAGACAAGCACTCCTGACATAAGGATGCTGTGAATTCAGCTCCATGGGACCCAGGGGCATAAAGCTTTCTAGCTATTTATACAGATTGTGTCACTGGTTGTGTGTTATAAATGGCTCCCACACTGCACCGTGTCTTTGAAACAGTCCCTTTAATGACTGCAGGGAAGGGCAATGAAAGAATCAGCTGGGGTTATTGACAAAACTGAGCTCTGTACTGGTTAAAGTTCAGCAGTACTTTTTATAGCAGCAGGGAATGCTGCTGTCCTGGCCCTATTAAACTCCTCCCTGCATTTCAAGTGGAGGCTGATGTTCTTCACTTCCAGTCCTAAACTGCAGTTTGTAGCTGCCTTGTTCCACCCCAGAGGTGGCTGCATTTCCATAATGGCTGTTGCAATGTGGAAAGCCTTTAGGGATGAAAGATGCTAGAAAAATGTAATTGACCAGCCTTGTGCAAAGCAGTCGCATGTAGAGAAAGAAATGCCTTTCATTCCCCTGCTTGGGAGACTTCTGAGCTAAGGGGCAGGAGCCCCACTGCCCATCCCTGTGCCTAATGCTGGCCTGAGCCCTAGAAATCCTCCCCACCAACAGCCTCCCTCTGTCCAGCACCAAGCAATGGGCTGATTTCTCCTTGCTCAGTTTCCATTCTGTCCAGCCTCCCCACATGTGGCTCTTAGGCACCAGCAGGGACCTGCTAGGGTTCTTGTTTGGCAGGGTGGGGCAAAGCAGACATTGTAGGGGGAAGAGTTTCCACTTCCTCCTAGATACTGAATGGCCATTACTGCTGCTTGAAGGGGAAAGTAATGCTGCTTAATGGAGGCAATGGTGTTTTGCTGGGTCTCAGGCCAAAACTTGGGGGGGGGGGGGAGAAAGGGGTGCATTCATGGGCCTTTGAGTCAGTAGGAATTCTGCTTAGTGGCAATGGAAGGCTGCTCTCCCCCTCCCTACACAACTCCCACTCTACTTCCATCACCCTAGGCTAAAGGGAGGGCTACTAAGCGAATAGGCAGAGGAAGGGCCTGCCTCTCACCCAAGCAGACAGTCAAAAGGGGGCAAAGTTAAAACTGATCAGAATAAATAAGTTTTCCACAGCTGTAATTAGACTGTGGAACTCACTGCCACAGGAAGTCACCGAGACCAAAGAACTTGATAGGATCACTTGATAGAGGAGATGCTGTAATCAGTGATAGCAACATAATCTCCCTTCCCAAATATAACCTTATGCTTCAGGTTTAAGCCAGTTTCTAACTGGTAGGGAGCAGGATGTTGGGTGGAATTGCACATCTGCTACTAGGTGGTTTTTAAACCTTCCTCTGAACCAGCTGCTGTTAGCCACTGTTGGAGCTAGCTGGGCCTCAGCTCTGATCTAGATCCTGACTTCAGCTCCTGTCACTGCTGGATCATCCTTAGGGGCTGAATGGGAGGTGTCAGTAAGAAGAAAAAACCAGCAGCCTCTCCTTCCAAATTGTAACCCGCCCCTTGTGCCAAGAAAGGCAGGCTGGTTGGTAGCAAAAAGGGCTCAGTAGACCCAGTTGATGATTTTGGGTGCCCAGATGGACACCCACCTTCAAGGGGCCCCATTTAGGAAGTGCTCTGTTCAGGCACCCAAAGCCAGAGCTCATTGCAGCCACAAAACGGCATCCGCAGGTGAAGGCCTATTCAGTTCAATGCACTCCTGGGCAAAAACCAGCAGATCAGTCTTCCCCTCCAAGGCAAGTTCACACAAGGAGCAGGCTACGAGTTTGACTCCAGCTTTATTTTAAGACACGAACACGCACCTGCTGTCGCATCAAAACAGTGTTAACAGTAGGAAACTTGGGGCCCCCCCAACAACATTCTTTCCATTTAAATTTAAAAAAAATAAATAGTTACTAGGACTTAAAAACCCATCAACCCACCTGACCCACCCTCCCCAATTTTCCAGCATCACCGCACAAGAATCCTTACTTCTTGACTAGACCTTGGAACAGCTGCTACATAAAGCTCTAGGCCAGCATTTTAAAGTGTTGGTGCCTAGAAGTCAGGTCCCCTAATCCATATTAAGGCATGCAAATAAGTGGCTTGGCTTTCAAAAGGCACCAAGAATCTGCCCCTTCTGCTGAGCTGATGGGAGTTCAGAGCTCTGCAGCTGGGAAAGTCAAGCACTTAGTTAGTCACTGAAATACAGAGTAAGGCAGCCTAATGTTCAGGCCAGGCCCGCAAGTCTGAACACCTTGGCTCTAGTGATTAGCCCTTGGAATGATCCAACTGAAGGTTGCCATCAGGGAAGGATCTCACTCCCTGACTGAGGGATTTTACTGCCCGTACCAGACTGCTGGCTGCGGATACAGGGCTGTGCCACATCCCAGGTGCTAACTACAATTCCTGTCTCTTGCACGACAGCTCAGAGGGTCTCATCAGCCTGGGCCCATCAGATCTTGGCACCGGGGGGGACGGGGAATGGTACATTTGGAAGAAGCAAACTTGCCATTAAAAACATAAAACCCCAATTTAAAGGGTCAACGCTCTCAGGGGAGCACAGCTACAGCTCTTCCCCTGCAGGCCCAGCTTTGTTCCAGAAGATGAGCAGAACTAAAGAGATCAGAGACTAGAGGCCGACAGGTTAGAGACTGGAGGCAGCTTGGAAGAGTCCGGAGACAATCTCCGAGCGCAGACAGGACAGTCAGTGCTAGCGAGGGCTCGTGCCACATCTGCAAACTGCCCCCATGGCAGGCTCAGAAAGGGGCCTCCCAGGAGCCGCGGGCGGCCATCATGGCGCGTTTCAGCTGCTCGTAGGTCACAAACATCACCACGTTCCAGGATCCCAGCCGCAGGAACGAGGGCATGAACCTAGAGCCAGCGAGAGGGGAGAAGAATCACAGCTAGTTCCGTGGGTTGAGACTGCTCAGATCTCTGCCTTTGGTTCACTCCCCCGCACGTGGGGCAGCCCCAGGAGGAGAGAAGCTAGCGAGAGTGACACTGATGTGAATTCAAGTGCTTCTTCCGCAGGGAACTGGACACCTGGATTTAGCCAGATCAGTCTCACCTGCGTGTGCAGTTCAGCTGCAGACAGACTAGAACAGGTGGGACGGGGCTCCGTGGATCTTAATGTGCAGGTCAAACGGGTTCAGTTTCCAAGCAAACCGGTCGGAGTTTGCCGTGCTGAGAGCCAGCCTGGAATCAGCGTCAAGCTGCACCCGTCCCTCCGTCTACCTCACCAGCAAGGAGGGCGCAGTTATTCCCTGTCACACCAGTGGCAGCCCTTTGCCTCCAGGTGTTCGTGGCCCAACTTAGGGCTCTGTTGAAGTGTGAGAATAGGGCAGCTAGTGCGCCAGCGGCTGGGCTGGCTCTGCAGGGCGCTCACTGCTTGCTGCTGGTTTACTCCTTTCTGATGGAATCAGCAGAGCTGCCCCTGGCCCACACAGGAACAGAGCCGCAATCAGGAAGGGGCCCTTCCTGCACTCGGTTCCTTTGAAATACAACTGCCCCATCAACTCGGCCACCAGCGTCCAGATCCACCTCTGAAGGGCTGGTCACGGATCCATCCAAGGATAGCTCCATCCTCTTCCCTTCCCCCTCCCAGTGCTCCTGTGGGTATCAGTTCAGCCCTGACACACTAGCCCGGGCCAGGGAGCCCCACACTTGAAGCCACGGGCTTCAGATCCTCCAAGCAGAACCATTCTGTAGCCCAAGGTTTTAAAATCCTCCCCAACACTTGCAGCTTCCCTAGCCTGGGGTATTTTCGCTTGCTGTCTTGGTGCAGAGCTTTGCCATGCACAGATCAGCTGCTGGGGCTCCACCTCAGAGGTGGTTGCATTTCAGTGGCAGGTGCAGGGATGCTGGTACGCCCAGCACAGCCCTACATGAGGTCGGTGGCATAGAGCTCCTAATTGCTCGGATTCTCTACTCACCCCTTGTAGAAAGCCATGGGCCCCTCCTTCCTCAGCATGGTGAGGGCACAGCCGACAGCACTTCCATAGTGGCCAGAGGCAGAGTTCATGTATCTGGTCTTCACTACATCGACGGGGGAAGCAATGAGCGTGGTGCAGAAACCGGCCCCGAAGGCAGCGGTGAAGTGACACGGGAGGTTATCTGCCAGACAGGAGAGGGGACGGGCGCCGGAGCATGCAGGTCAGTAACCTGGCCCACAGCTGCTCGGGGGCTAATCTAGCACCACTATTGCCAGAGCACTTGCTAGGGGACAACACGCAGCGTCTGGCCAGGCAGCACACCCTCGGCTTATGCTTCGCAGGGGAGAACCTTGACCCCCTCCCTCCTGGCACAGTTCCACAGGACTTTCTGGGAACCTGACCAGGAGGCATGTCAGGCGCAAAGCTCTATGGGATCTCCCAGCAGGCTGTCACACAGGCCAGGCTAGAGCCAATGGATCAGCTGCTACCTAGATCCACCTGCCATTGCCCCCTGCACGACAGCCAAGGACTGGCTCCACTAGCCCCTTGTGGCCTGGGAATATTTCTTCTCACGCCACCCTCTGAGAGCCAGCAGCAGTCCCTCTATTCTGGCTGTGCAGGGGAGAATAAGCCAGGCACCTCTTCTGGCCAATGCAATAGGAGATGGGTGGGTCATTCCATCTGTGCAATATTTACAGTGCCTGAGCAAAGCCGGCTGATTTCCAGCGATTGCTCAGTGCAGGCAGGAACGCGCTAGCAGACGTTACTCTGGCATGACTTCCCATCTCTCACTTAGGACTGTTGCAATCTCACTTTTTAGGGGTAGGAGCCCACGTTCTCAGTCAGAATTGGGTCCATACGTATCTAGTCCTGGATGGCCTTTAGCCCCCCACCACCCGGTGAAGTCTGAACTGAAAGATCAGCATCCTGCACTGGTGAGCTGGAGTTTTAAGGGACCCTGCTGAAGGAGGCCTGACACCCACCAGTCATGAGGTTGTATTTGAGCAGCATGTCCTTGATCAGGTCATAGGTCACCAATTCCGTGCAATTCACAATCGCATTACGGGCCACATTGGGGGATGTTCCTGTAGAACAAGGAAAAAAAGGTTGTCAGCGAAACTGATGCTCTGGGTACGTCTGCATTGCGTAAGCTCACAGCAACAAGACTCCGAGCCCAGGCCACCTGACGCAGGCAACGGGGCTAAGAACAGCCGTGAAATGCTCCTAGGGTGACCAGACAGCAAGGTGTGAAAAATCGGGATGGGGGTGGGGGGTAATAGGAGCCTATATAAGAAAAAGACCCAAAAATCGAGACTGTCCCTATAAAAATCGGGACATCTGGTCACCCTAAATGCTCCTGCTCAAGCTCTGAAACCCAGCAAGAACGTCTACACTGCTATTTGAAGCCCCGTAGCGCAAGCCCCAGTCAGTTGACCCAGGCTCGGAGACTTGCTGCCGCAGGGTTTTTGGGTAGTGTAGCCAAACCGGGTGTTGGTTTAGAACCAGCCCCTCCCACGCAGGGTTCGGGAACCACACGAACCTTTCCACAGCCCTTTGAGTCCCTCCTCCTTGGCAATGGTCTTATAGGCATCCATAGTCCCCTGGTATCGCCTGCTACCCTCCACTCGGGCCTGGGCCTGGAACCTCACTTTCACCACGTCCGTTGGCTGGGCAACGGCCACAGCCATCGCTCCGGTGGTACAGCCAGCCAGGAGTCGGCTCCCAATGCCGGCACCTAGCAAAGAGAGCAGGGAAGAGAGTGAGAGGCCAGACAGGAAGGTCAAGTTAACCCAGGGGAGCTGCTGACTCTACAGGGTTTTAGCTTCTGTCCTGGGTCCTCACATGGCCCCCCAGTCAGTGCTCTGTATCTGAGCCCCTTGCAATCTAGTGTCTCACCTCCCAGCACCCCTGTGAGGCAGGGCAGGGCTGTTACCCAGTGGGCAGATGTCACATGGAGCCTGGGGCAGAAGGAGGAACTGAACACTGGTCTCCCATAGCCCAAACTAGCCCTCTAACCACTGGGCCATGCTTCCTCTCCACCCTTTCCTAGCCTGCTCTACCCCCAGGAGTGGAGCCCCTTGAGTACGGTTATCCCCATTAACTGAGAAACAGAGGCAGGGTTAAGTGGCTCACCCCAATGCCACAGAGAACAGCTCCCAAACCTCTTACTTCCCTGGGCCTTCCCCACCAAGCCACCCTTCCCCTCAGGACGTCAGAGCCACACCAAACCCTGACGTAGCCACCGCTGCCGCCACCACGAGCAGCCGAGCCTCTACACGGCACCATTATCGGCTGTCTAGCACAGTGCCTGTAAATACACAGGCCTCCCAGCAGGTCCCAACTGCCACCGGACCCCAACAGAAACTAATTTCAGCACAGCTAACCCCACTGCAATGGATGCATGGGAGACCCTCCAGGGCACATCACTGGGACTGAACCCACCACCTCTGGATGGAAGAGCAGGAGCCTTTATTGCTTGAGCTCGAGGACCTGGCCCCATTAGCTTGGAAGCCATAGCAGCTGCAAACCTTTACCCTCTCCAGCCACTAGAGGGAGACAAAGGCCCACACCAAGTTCTAGGAGGCTAACGGGCACTCACGCTCTGATCCCTTGGTGTAGAACTGCTTCACGGAGTCGTACAGCCCGATCCGGACGGACGCGAAGCTCATCTGACGCTGGAGCCCAGCCACCAGGCCGTTGTACAGGCTCGTGGGACCTTCCGTCTTCACCATGGTGGCAATGGTGCCAAAGACACCTTTGTACTGAGCAGCTTTTGTGTTAGCCGCTGACTTGGTCTCTCCTTGGATCTGTACAGGAGAGAATGGGATGAAGAGGCTTTACAGTGATTTGGGGTCCTGGCCCACGAACGGCCTGCGTTGAAGTGCGATCCGGATTCCCATCCTGGAGACCGGGGGCTTTTCTGCACCTTCGGGTCCTTTGTTGTTAAAACATAAATTGCAAACAAACAAAGAGCTGAGAATCAGGGTGGCACCGGCTGCCTAAAGCGCATCAGACAGTAGCACACGCTTACAGCCAGAACGGGCCATGTCCCGGCACCCTGGGCCTGGGCCGATGTCCAGTGCCCCATACAAAGGGGCAGAGGGTTAAATTTAAATGAGCTCTGAAGAGTCTGGGGGAGCAACTGCCCACCCAGCCCCATAGCAAGTGACACCCCCACTGCTGGCCTTAAACTATGAACAAAGCCCCATCACCCCAAATCTGGTCCGAGTGCAAAAGCCAGTCTCAGAGCCCCACTGACCCAAGCCAGGTTTGCACAAAGAGCCCAACCCAATTCACGTCCATATTGGCCCATGCAGCCCATCCCTCGACGTCCAGGAAAGCTGGCTCGGGTCAGCAACCTTTCAGAAGTGGTGTGCCGAGTCTTCCTTTATTCACTCTAATTTAAGGTTTCGCGTGCCAGTAATACATTTTATCGTTTTTAGAAGATCTCTTTCTATAAGTCTATAATATATAACTAAACTATTGTTGTATGTAAAGTAAATAAGGTTTTTAAGAAGCTTCATTTAAAATTAAATTAAAATGCAGAGCCCCCCGGACCGGTGGCCAGGACCCGGGCAGTGAGTGCGCCACTAAAAACCAGCTTGTGTGCCGCCTTTGGCACGCGTGCCATAGCTTGCCTACCCCTGCTTTAGCCGCATCACAGCAGCTTCCATTTCCCCCTCCTCCAATCCAAGGGCCTTGTTTGGAGAGGCGTGGCGCTCCCCCCACTCCCCGACAGCAGGGCTCGTGGGCATGCTCGGTGCGCGACAAGAAGCGCTCAGCCCCTTGCCGGGTCAGCCCCACGGCCGGAGGGAAGAGCTGGAGGGTTAAACGTGCTCAGCTTAGCTATGCAATGGCCAGGGGGTGGGGAGTGGACGGGATGAGCCTACACATGCTTAGACGGGTACACACCAAGGAGGGGGCGGTACAAAGGGGTGTAACTAGGACCAATGGGAAGAAGGAAAATTCAGACAATCAGGAGAAGCCTGGGATCTACACTACAGTGTATTCGACGGTGGCACTACTGCCCAAGGAAAGTGGGGGCAGCATCATTGGTTGGGCCCACACTCTAGCCCACTTACTGGAGTGGCCAGGGGCTGGCTGAGAACACACGTCGTTAAAGATTAACTACGTCTGCCATTGCTCAGCAACGTGCAGCGACAGCAGCTCAAGCCGCGTCGGCCACAAGGAGGCGGAGCTCAGCATGGGCCCCGAGACCCCTGTGCCCGCGCCTGCAGAAGTTCTCACCTGCAGTCTGACTTTCGCCGTGTCCAGGGGGAAGGTGATCAGATCTGCGATGCACGCGGCCGTCCCAGCCCCTAGGAACTTCACCGCGGCTGTCGGGGGGACATCGGTGGGCTTGAATCCAACCATTCTGCAAGCTGCCAAGCGGCTCTGGAGAAGCCAAGTGACGCACGAGGAGCGGAAAGGAAGCGAGTTGCGTTCCGATGTAGCAAAGGGCAAGACAAACGGACTCTGCCCCAGTCTAGATGGGACAGAAAGAGGAGTGGTAAATAGAGCTCTAAAATCTGGGTCACACCCTACCACTTTCTACACTGCGTCCGCCAAGGATCACCACACATTAAGCAATGCGCCACCCCTGACATCTGGTTCTCCCACCACGGGATACAAGTGACTCCCACGTATTCCAAGAGGAGATGCTTCTATCCCATGGCAGGAGAGGCAGGCAGAGGGCTTTTGCCATTCGTAACACATTTTTCAGATGGGCAAATGGAGTCAGAGTCAACAGCAGAGCTGAGACTAGCAGAGACAGGAAACCTGGCTGCACGTTCCCTGCTCTAACCACTAGACCACACTGCCTTCTTGATTTGGCTTCCATGCTAAACTTGGATTAAACACATTTAAATATCTGGCATACAGAGGAGTTAAGGCCTTACTGCTTAAATAGGTTACTAGCCTGCTAGCTAAATGGAACCTATCCCATGTGCATTTACCGCCTCTGGGGGTTTGAGAGACACCCTCCACTCTGGCCCCCACCGAATACTGTTCCTTAGAGTTTAGGGTATTGTGCTGAAATAGCCAGTACTCAGCATTTGGTATGTTTGTGTTTATTATCTGGGCCATGCAAGACCTGCCCTGAACGGTCCATTTCCCCGCTCTTGAGAGCGGGAGTTTGGCAAATGCTGCAAATAGGGAAGTTGTCACTAAGCAACCAACATGTGTTTTTTTTTTTTAAAATAAAAGTTTTGGGGCGCTGGAGGATTAGCAGGCGATTTCATCACTAACCCAACCGCCACTATGGGTCTGTCTGGTCAGGCTTTCATTCAACAGTAACAATATTTTTATTTTTAGTTCCTTAAAACAGGAGGAGAGTTCTTCCAAGTTTGTTTTGAGGAGACCATTGGATGCCAGACTGAGGTGCACAGCCTCAGTGCAAAACCAGGGCGGAGGAGGCAGATGTGCTTGTCGGGCGGCATCAGGATCCGGGGCAAGTCACACGCACGGAAAGCTGGAGATGAAGGCGATTGGTTTCGCCAGTTGTGGCTAACATTTCCCCATACAATGACATCACTAACCACCCCCAGCTAGAGTCAAAAGGCTTGTTTTGTTCAGCTGAAAGACTGTTGTCCTAGTGACTGATGGGGGTTGATACAACGTGCATCAGCCGAGCATGGAGCTCAGATCTGACTGGGTGCACCGATTGCTAGGCTGTGACCAGCAGAGAAACCTGGCTGCCATTGTCCAAGATGTGGTTGCCACGTGGTGGTTAGACAGCTTTAAACACGCAGCCCTTCCCCCGTGGGACAGCGACCAATAGAAGGGATCAAAATTCAACAGCTTGACTTTGCACAGATCAAAGTCATTTTAAAAAGCAGATCCATAACGAGCCCGGAAACTTCAGAGCTGTGTAGTGAGAACTCCCACAAAACCAGCATACACCAATGTGAGCCTTCGTAAAATCCAGGAGCACCGAATACATTCAGAGGGAAAAAACGGGATTAACTGTGACCATGGTAGAACTGCTCCCCACAGGGATCTAGTGGAGAAAAGCCCTAGTCCATGATGGAGTGATCACATCATTAAAGGTTTAACTGCAGGGAGTCTGCCAGAAGAGGTGGTAGAAGATTCCTGTCCAGCAAGGGAAGGATGATCTTGTGGTTCAAGTTTAGGACTAGAAATCTCACAGTCTGGTCTGGCAGAACTGAGACTAGAGACGAGTCTACACAACAGCTGGTGCAGTGCTCAAGGGCAGCACAATGCTACTTGACCTAGCCCATTAAAAATAGCCTGGCCCCATCCGATGCTAGCCACCCACGTTCAAACCTGCCACCCCTCGCTGCTATTTTTAGCACGCTGGCACCAATGGAGCTAGTGCCTGTGCTGGGCAGCAGGCTTGCAGCTGCAGTGTAGACACACCCCTAGCCTCCCTGCGGATGGGGAAACCAACGCACCGAACTGGAACGACTTCTCATGGGTGCTGTAAAGAACAGTTCAGTCTAAAGTTCCCCTAAGCAGGCATCAAAACAGATCCAGACTGAGGCACCTAGACAGAGCTGTAGTATTTAGACACAAATCTGAACATTGTGGCCTGTGACGTGCTTTGAGAGCCTTAGATGGAAAACGTTACAGGTTGTTAATCCCTCACAGGAATGTCAGGGTTATTGTCCGTTATCAGGTTTCTTGTATCTTTCTCCAGAACACCTGGTACTGATCCATAAGCTAGTGTCTGGCTCCAGTAAGTGAACCCAATACTGGCCCACCCTGCTATGGCAATTCCTGTGTCCCTAAAAGAAAACCCTCCGATGTTGCAGACACATATAGGCATTTCTAGCTGTAGGACTAGTCCAATACACATTGGCATCAGGATAACATCTGTATCGGAGTACAGTTTCTGCTGGCTGCGTTTCCATGACCAATGCACGTCCTGTCCCAGAACCAAGCCGTAGACTCTCTCTCCCCCCTAAACAGAAATTGATGTAGATGGGACCAGTGGCTACCCAGCTGGGAGGCCAGTCACAGATCTGGGAATCGCCTATAATGGATAAAACCTGCCATTATCTTTCTCTGAGCAGATAGCAGCAAACTGCATTTCAATAGTGTGTGCAAATGGACTCCAGCAGAGCCGGGACATGATCGCGGTAGCAGTTGGGTCCCCACGTACTCCAGAAGCTCAAGCTGCCAGGTGACTGTTCCTGGCATGGCAGGAATTCTAGTGTTGCCTACGAGTGGCATTTTTCCAAATCCCTCAGCACTGGCCTCGCTCTGCTCCTGTGGGCACAGAGCTAGGCCAACAGCGAATGCTTTTTTAAAGCCAATCACGCCCACATCTGTAGTTTTATAAAACGGTTTCAAAAGGAGGTTCTCAGACAAGCCAGTCCAGTGGAGAGAGCTGCAGTAGCAGCCGGCTAGTAGGCACCATGCTTGAGCACAATCGTAGCTAGGGTAGGACACTTCTGGTCCCAGTGTGGACAGGATCTGCAGTCGCCGTCACTAAAATTTTCCTACATGGGTGGTGTTCCCCATTGTAACCACATCATGGCTGGAGATGAGGCAACAGGAACTGAGAACTGTCACCCAGTCACCCTCCATGCAGCAGGGGTTTTCTTGCTGACCTCTCTCTAAACAGGGTAATTACCACCCTAAATTAATATTTCCACTGGTTAGAAGGATGAGAGAGGAGGGCACCGCTTTATTGCCTCCTGAAGTCGCTCTAGAACACAGGGCTGTTGGTCAAGCTAGGCTAGAACACGTGGTCTGAGATCTTGCAGAAAGACCATTTCACAGAGGTGTAGACACGTATACAGCCCTCTAGTTGCTGGAGATTAGACTTTGGATTTATGGACTCCACATATTAAAGAGACTTAGAAATACAGAACTGGAAGGGACCTCGAAAGGTCATCGAGTCCAGTCGCCTGCCTTCACAGCAGGACCAAGTACTGTCCCTCACAGATTATTTTGCCCCAGAACCCTAAGTGGCCCCCTCAAGGATTGAGCTCACAACCCTGGGTTTAGCAGGCCAATGCTCAAATCACTGAGCTATCCTCCTCTCCTTGCAGTGTCATAAATTAGAGACCAGTAACGCAGCCCTCATTTTGTGATCAGCCACTGCAATCAGACCACCAACCTCAAACCTGGTTAGGCTGCTCTTTGTAGAGTTAGTTTCAGCAGGTGATTCTTGAGTCGAAAGCCATTTAACAATCTCACCTGAAAGACTAGACTTTTAACGGAGCAGCACCTAGTACCAAGTCAGAATTAGGTCTTAGCCCAATTTGTTTTATGAAATTAATGCTCAGACTTCATTCCCAGAGGCAAGAGTGCTACCAAATCTGTCAGATGCAGCCATAAAGCATTATGGAAGGCAGTGTATTGAAGAGTTACCTTAGTCAAGTAATTCAGGACGTCTGCTGTTTGATCAGGATTCTCTAAAGGTATCCCGCTCGTCAAATTTGCTTAGTGCAACGACTATCTGATCCCCCTGATTTTCCATAGAAGCTTGTTTAGAAACAAGACACTTGATAATCATAATCCTTGTCCTGTGGAGGGAGAGGAGAACACACATTGGAGCAAAGGACATTTCACAGGGTTACAGGTTTAAATTTTGCAAGTATTCAAGATAGGACAGTGATGCAAAAGTGGCATCTGAACAGCGGCCAACAGGCAACAGGCAATCCAGCATCAATCCGGAACCGCTGCGTATTGATCTGCACGGAGCCCCCGCTCTGCATTTACAGCTCAAGCAGTCCCCGGGGTCAGAACCAGCCAAGACCGACCGGCCACTGCAGCCGCCGCACGCGGGGAATCAGCCAGCATGGAAAAGCCAAGACAAAAAGCAGGGAAAGCTCCGCCCCGCCCCCGCACACACTAGTCTCGTGCCCAGGGATCGCGGAGCAACACCTGGACCGTCTCGCCCACGTGACTAGGGATGTCAAGCCCCAGTTCGCCAGCCTGGGCCACACGCTGGGTGGATCGTCGTCTCCCGGAGCCGGCCCTGCTTTGAGAGCGAAGACTTGGGCTAGTCCTTGGGACGGGACGGGACGGGGCGCTCCGGGGCCGGGCGGGGGCAGCGCGTTCAGCGCCGCAAGGGAAGCCCCGAACCCATCCCGCGGGGAGCCCGCACCCCAGCAGCCCAAAGCGCCGCCCGCAGCCAGACGTTACAGCGCATAGAGAACCGGGGGGGGCCGGGGGGACAATTCGCCCCCCTCCGCCCCCCAGGTCTCGGGTCACCAGGGCAGAGGCGGCGAAGCGCTGCAGGGGCCGGAGCCCACCCAGGGGCGCCCAGCGCGGAGGGGTCGCGGCTCCCAGGGGCCTTGGCCGGATCAGCCCCGCCATGCGCCCAGCTGCGGCTCCCGCCCCGGCTCCCCGGCAGGGACTGACCTGAGCCCGGGGGAGAGAAGCGGCAGCTGCACCGATCGCAGGAGGAGGAGCCCGCCGGTCGCTGCCGCTTTATACCGCCCCGGGAGCCGGCATGAGCCGCCCCCGCTCAGCTCCGTCCCGCCCCTATGACAGGGGATCCCCCCCATGAGCCTGGTCCCCGGGGGCGGGGCCTCAGGGACTAACCCCCCCCAAGAGGCGGCGAAGGGGGCCGGTGAGAAACCCCCTTCCACGCGGGGTGTGTGCGGGGAGCCCAGCACCGGGGGGTGCGATTTCCCCACGTGCGCCGCCAGCGGCCGTCTGACCCCCAGCGCCCCACTTCCCGCCGGACAGGGGAGGCTGCCGGAGCTGCTCTTGATAGTCACCCTCCGACCCCCCCTCACTCCAGCAGTCACCCTGTTCCCTGCCCTCCTCACCCCACCGACCGCCCCGTATCCTGCCCCTGTGTTACCCCCACCCCGCCGACCGCCCCGTATCCTGCCCCCGTGTTACCCCCGTCCCACCGACCGCCCCGTTCCCTGCCCCGTGTTACCCCCGTCCCCCACCCCACCCCACCGACCGCCCCGTTCCCTGCCCCCGGGTTACCCCCACCCCACTGTCCGCCCCGTTCCCTGCCCCCGTGTTACCCCCGTCCCCCACCCCACCCCACCGACCGCCCCGTTCCCTGCTTGCCCCTCCCTCGCCCCCCCCCTCCCCGCCCCCCCCGGTCCTCCCCCCCCCACCCCCCGCCCGCCCCCCCCCCCCCCCCCCCCCCCCACCCCCCCCGCCCGGCCCCGGCGTCGCCCCCGGCGCCCCCCCCCCCCTTCGCCCCCCCACCCCCCCCCGCCCGCCCCCGCCCCCCCCCCCCCCCCCGCCCCCCTCCCCCCCCCACCCCGCCGGCCGCCGCAGCCGCTCCCCCTAGTCACCCCCCTCCCCCCCCCCACCCCACCAACCGCCCCGTTCCCTGCCCCCGGGTTACCCCCACCCCACCGACCGCCCCGTTCCCTGCCCCCGTGTTACCCCCGTCCCACCGACCGCCCCGTTCCCTGCCCTCCTGTTACCCCCACCCCACCGACCGCCCCGTTCCCTGCGTTACCCTCACTGACCGCCCCGTTCCCTGCCCCCGGGTTACCCCCACCCCACCGACCGCCCCGTTCCCTGCCCCCCGTGTTACCCCCGTCCCACCGACCGCCCCGTTCCC
>QXTE01000147.1:3074692-3148284 GCA_003942145.1 Platysternon megacephalum
CGCTGTGAAAGTAGAATGAATTATATTGTAAAAATAGAATGGATTAAAGAAATGCTGTATGTTCCTTTAAGCAGGAATGAGGAATGTTGAAATATAGTTGTCAGGAAGAGAAACATTAAGATATAGAACAATGAGTCGCACCTAAGCTAATGGTGGGACATTAGCAGAAGATTGCTAAGAGTTAATAAGGAAATAAGATATGTGTGTCTGGCCCCAGGAAAACTTATCAGCTTTGCTTCCCTTGTTTTCTTGTTAAGTTCACCCCCCTTTTTATCTGTATAAATAAGACAATCTGAGTCTTATATGGTGCTCACATTATCTGAATGTATCAGCACAGCGCTGCGCTAATAAAACAGAGTGGTCTATAACTAAAAACTGTGAGTCTTGATTCTAACTTTGACAAAGCAAAAATGAAAACACCCTGCAGAGAACAATAAAACAATGGCCAGGAACTTTTTGCCCTGGGGCTTGACTGGCTCAGGGGGCTGCTAGTGGGACAAAAAGTCTTTCGCCTCTACAGCACTGGTGTGGGTTTGGTGTAGATTGGGAGGCACCCAAAGTTGCCACCATGTGATGGCTACTCAGTGGCCTGTGCAGCGGACAAGTGCCCACCTCACAAAACCCACCCTCAAAGAATCCAAGGGACCTTAAGAGGTCAACTAGTCCAGCCCCCAGTAACGAGGCAGGACCAAGTAAACCGAGACCTCGCAGGTGTTTGTCCAACCTATTCTTAAAAACCTCCTAGGGACTCCACAACTTCACCTAGAGGCCCCAGTGAGATGGTGACATTAACCAAAGGACGTAACAGACATAGGGAATGATGCTCCTTTGAACCCTAGAAGTGGTCCGTTCCAAGTCAGCTGGGGGTGGGAGGTGGTGCTTCTACAAATGAAGCTTGCACTGCTGCTTCTCTTGTTCTGTTGTTAAGTGGGGGAGTTCAGGCACTGTGGACCCAGCACTTTTCAGGAACATGAAATTCACTTGAAACCCCAAACAAAATGAAAAGGGAGGGGACAGAATGGAGATAAAGGACGGTGTAGCCGGCAGCCTGTGAGTTCATATTTCTGCTGTTATTCCAGATCCTCAGAGTACGCTTCTGTTTCATCGTGAATTGTCTCCGTGCAGTAGCGGCGCCAGCTCTTCCGGCGCCCTAGGCAGCAGAAGGTCCCGCCCCCAAAATGCCGCCCCCAACAACGGCGACGGAAGGTCCCGCCCCCCAAATTGAACGGACGGACAGGGCGCCGGCGCCCCCAAAATAGCAGCGCCCTAGGCGACCACCTAGGTCGCCTAATGGGTTGCGCCGGCCCTGTCTCCGTGATACAAATGTGGCACCGTAAACCAATGTCAACTCGAGTTCTGTGTGTAAAACAGGCACCAGAGGCAAAAAGACTAAAAATGACTAATAGTCTATGGAGACTTCCCAAATGTACCCTCATTCCTATACAATCCATCCTTATGGGCTAAGAGCTCTCTGTTTTCCGTCGGTCTCTCCAATTATAAAATGCACGCACGCTGTTCTTATTTCTAGACTGTGCTTTCGGCTGAGCTTCTGTTGCTCAAATAACCCTTGGTCAAAACACAGTCATAATCTGATATCATCCAAGTGGAGACGATTTATTTGCTCATGCACTTTCCCTGTTTAAGAGGTCTGGGAAAGATCTGTTTCCAGGGGATTGCTGTTACAGAATTGCCTGAAAAATGGAGGTAAGATTCTGTTAGCCATTTAAAATGATTTGTCTCATGCTACGTGAGACACAGGCAAGAAGTGGAGGCTTATGTTTAACTGACTGCATCTTTCTAATCACCAGAAATGACCCCTGCTAAGAACTGTCCCTGAAAAACAAAATGATTTTGAGACATCTGTGAATCTTTTTATTGAGCTTGGACCAAAATCAGCCCTGACATAAAGGTGGAAGTCAATAAGAACTGCATGCGTTCAGCACCTGGTTGCTTTTTTAGATGCCTAAGTATGGATTTGGGTGCCTCACTTTAGAGGCCTCGCCCTGCTCTACATCCAGAAATTGCACCAGTTTAACTAACTTGGTTTCTACATTAATTTATTTAAATCCCTGCCAGTGTGGACACTCATTAATCAGTTTGAGTACCTTAGCTGCATTCCCAAATTTGAGACTATTGGCCTTTCCATCCAGTCGTTAAGAACAGTAGCAATTGTTTTAATTACCTGAATCCTCAAAGGAATATTCAATCATGTGCATGTTCCAAGCTAGCTACCTCAGTCCTATGAAATAGCCTGTCAAACGACGGCAACATCAGGACATGATGAGTGGGATAAAATGAGCTGGAGTTTTCTGGTCCATGGATTAGCATTGTCAAGGTGAACAAGGGCTCATGAAGTCTGAGGCTTGACAATGAACAGCCCTTTGAGATGAATAAGGAGTGTTCTCATTTCTTTGTGCTATTGTTTCATTCTCTTTCCTGATCCCCAAAAAGGCAGTGGTTGCATTTGAAGGTTCCCTTTACAACCAGAAGGGCTGGACAACATCTAAGGTTTGATGCCATAGAAACCAGGAGATCGGAACCCCTCTTGCGTATTCTGGCTTCTTTTGCCTCTTCCTTTGAACTCAGGACTTTAATAGCCTCTTTGCTGGGATTCGTTGAGGAATATTGGATTGGAAGGTTACTTCATTGTGCCTCAGCTCAGGCAAAGGACTAGCTGATCTCTTGACATCCCTTCCAGCCCTGCATTTCTCTGGTTCAATGAAAGTTGGGCATAAGCAGAGTTGGGATAAATTGCACGAAAGAGCTTTGTTTTTTAAAAAGGGTGAATTAAAGAATTTGCATTGAAACACACCCAGCAAAGTGCCGCGGAGTGAGGGATTTCAAAAAACGGGCAACACTTTAAAAAACAACGGAACCTGCTTCCACTTGAATTCCACAAATGGAGAAACCGAGGCACAAAGCAGGTAATTTGCCCAAAGTAATAGCATAGCACACTAGGGACTTTAACTCTTGCTGACCAGGGGTTCCCTAGCGTAGATGGAGAGTAGCAAAGGGAACCCAGATCTCCTCACTTCCAGACTCTGACCGAACCTCTACCTCAGAATTAGAGTTCTGATTGGCTGGTTGGCTCCTTTTTTAGGGATGTTGCCACTGTGGATCAACACCCAGAGGCTCACATCTGGGGATTGATCACTGAAAAGGGTCACGAATGAGCTGGGACTCACTGGTGCTTTGCTTAGCTTCAGCCAAAATATCCCCCCACGGCTACATTTTGAAGAAACCTTCTAAAAAGCATCACTTTGCTCCACAAGGGAAAGGGACCAGATCCCATCACATCTGTTAACTCCTCAATGCTTCTTTGGGTACGTCTACACTACAGGATTAGTCCGAATTTACGGAATTCGATTTTATGAAACCGATTTTTTAAATTCGATGGTACGCGGCCACAGTAAGCGGATTAATTCGGCGGTGCGCGTCCATGCAGAAAAGACTAGCGTCGAATTCCAGAGCGTTGCACTGTGGGTAGCTATCCCAGAGTTCCCGCAGTCCCCCCCGCCCATTGGAATTCTGGGTCGATATCCCAATGCCTGATGGGACAAAAAACATTGTCGCGGGCGGTTCTGGGAACATCCTCCCCCTCCCTACGTGAAAACAACGGAAGACAACCATTTCGCGCCTTTTTTCCTTGTTGAACTGAGCGGACGCCGTACCTCGGCAAGGATGGATCCCGCTCAGCTCAAGTTTGCAGTCATGAACATTGTAAACACCACGCGCATTATAGTGCAGTTTATGCTCAACCAGGACCAGAAAAGCCAGGCGAGGAGGAGGCGGCTACGGCAGCGCGGCGACGAGAGTGATGCGGACATGGACATGGACACAGAATTGTCTCGCGCCACGGGCCCCGGCGCTTTGGAGATCATGTTGGCAATGGGGCAGCTTCTTGCTGTGGAACGCCGATTCTGGGCCCGGGAAACAAGCACTGACTGGTGGGACCGCATAGTGCTGCAGGTGTGGGACGATTCCCAGTGGCTGCGAAACTTTCGCATGCGTAAGGGCACTTTCCTGGAACTTTGTGACTTGCTTTCCCCTGCCCTGACGCGCCAGAACACCAAGATGAGAGCAGCCCTCACAGTTGAGAAGCGAGTGGCGATAGCCCTGTGGAAGCTTGCAACACCGGACAGCTACCGGTCAGTCGGTAATCAGTTCGGAGTGGGAAAATCTACCGTGGGGGCTGCTGTCATGCAAGTAGCCAAAGCAATCGTTGAGCTGCTGCTAAAAAAGGTAGTGACGCTGGGAGATGTGCAGCTCATTGTGGATGGCTTTGCTGCAATGGGATTCCCTAACTGTGGTGGGGCGATAGATGGAACCCATATCCCGATCTTGGCACCGGAGCACCAGGGCAGCCAGTACATAAACCGCAAGGGGTACTTTTCTATGGTGCTGCAAGCAATGGTGGATCACAAGGGACGTTTCACCAACATCAACGTGGGATGGCCGGGAAGGGTTCATGACGCCCGCGTCTTCAGGAACACTAGTCTGTTTAAACGGCTGCAACAAGGGATTTACTTTCCAGACCGGAAAATTACCATTGGGGATGTTGAGATGCCCATCGTTATCCTTGGGGACCCAGCCTACCCCTTAATGCCGTGGCTCATGAAGCCATACACAGGCAGCCTGGACAGTACTCAGGAGCGGTTCAACTACAGGCTGAGCAAGTGCAGGATGGTGGTAGAGTGTGCCTTTGGACGTTTAAAAGGTCGCTGGCGCTCGTTACTGACTCGCTCGGACCTCAGCCAAACCAACATCCCCATTGCTATTGCAGCTTGCTGTGTGCTCCACAATCTCTGTGAGAGCAAGGGGGAGACCTTTATGGCGGGGTGGGAGGCTGAGGCAAACCGCCTGGCCGCTGATTACGCGCAGCCAGACACCAGGGCGATTAGAAGAGCACACCAGGAAGCGGTGCGCATCAGAGAAGCTCTGAAAACAAGTTTCAGTGCTGCCCAGGCTCCTGTGTGAAAGTTATGTTTGTTTGTCCCTGTTGAAAACCCGCCCACTTGATTCACTCATTCCCTGTAAGCAACCCACCCTTCCCCCTTCCCCCTTCGATCCCAGTTTTATTTAAAAAAAAATAAAGTCAGTGTCGTTTTCAAATTACAAATCAAGAACTTTTTATTAACGGGGGGTAATGAACATAGGGAGAGAAATAACCAGGTAGTCCGGGTGGGGTTTGGGAGGAGGGTAGGAGTGAAGGAACAGGGCAGGAACAACATTCAAAATAATGAGAGCCTTTTGCTCGGGCTCTCTAATGGGGTGGACTGGCAGGTTGCACGGAGCTTCCCCCCCCGCGTTCTTACACGTCGGGGTGAGGAGGCTACGGGACTTGGGGAGGGGGGAGGGCGGTTATAGAGGGGCTGCAGCGGCACCCGGTAATCCGGCAGCTGCCGTTCCTGGAGCTCCACCAGACGCCGGAGCATGTCTGTCTGATCACGCAGCAGCCCCAGCGTTGCATCCCGCCACTTCTCCTCTCGGGCGTCCCTCCTCTCCTCGCGTTCGTCCCTTCTCTCCTCACGTTCATCCCTTTTCTCCTCCCGTTGGTCCCTCATGTCCTCCCGCTGGTCCCTCTTCTCCTCACGGTCACTGGCCTCTTGACGGAATTTCAATACAGTCTCCTTCCAATCGTTAAAATTAGCTCTCTCATCCCGGGTCGACTGCATTATTTCCGAGAACATATCGTCTCGGGTGCGCCTCTTTCGCCTCCTTATCTGGGAGAGCCTTCGTGCTGGGGGCGGGAGGATGGAAGAATTTGCAGCTGCAGTAGGAGGGAAAAAAAGGAGAGAAGTATGTAAAAAGATACATTTTATAGAACAATGCTTATACTCTTTCACGGTGAACACTTTTCACATTACATAGCAATGTACAAGGTCGCTTTTTGCATCTTATATTGAGTGCCCGCGGCTTTGGTGTTAGAGATCACAGCAGACGCAGGGCCGGGCAACAGAATTCGGCTTGTATGCAGCCATGGTAAGCCACTGTCCTGCTGCTTCTGCATTAAATCAGAGCCCTCCTTTCCCATAGCAAGCAAAGCCCTTTACGTGCTGCGGTTTTCCTGTTACCGTGCAGCATCAGATAACATAATAACTTGCCCCCACCCACCCATTCAATTCTGTGGGATGACCCCCTCCCCCCACCACGTGGCTGGTACCATGGAAGATCCATGCAGATCGCAAACTAGCCCCCCCATCCACTTCTGTTGGATGATCGCGTTACCCCTCCCCCCACCACGTGGCTGGTATCAGGGAAGACCCCTGCTAGCCAAACGCGAAAAACTCAGCGACATTATCCACCCCCTCCCCCCCGCCCGCTTGGCTAACTGCAGGGAAAGATTTCTTTTCAGCTACAGGCAAACAGCCCAGTAGGAACGGGGCCACCTCTGTCCCCCTAATTACATTCCCATATCTCAAACAGGTTACCCTGAACGATATCACTCTCCTGAGGATAACACAGCAAGATAAAGAGCGGATGTTGCTTGAATGCCAGCAAACACCGGGACCATACGCTGCCAAGCTTTGTCAAGCAATGATACCGGATTACTTGCTGCTAGCATGGCGCGGTCAAGTGTCCTACCATGGAGGACGGAATAAGGCTGCCCTGCCCAGAAACCTTCTGGAAAAGCTTTTGGAGTACCTCCAGGAGAGTTTCATGGAGATGTCCCTGGAGGATTTCAACTCCATCCCCAGACACGTTAACAGACTTTTCCAGTAGCTGTACTGGCCGCGAATGCATCCCAAGTCCCCAGGGCAAATTAATCATTAAACAAATACTTGTTTTAAACCATGTTTGAGATATTTGAAAAGGTTCACTCACCAGAGGTCCCTTCCAGGGGGTCTGCGATGCCGCCTTGGGAGGGTTCGGAGGGCACCTCTGTCAGGGTCAGAAAGAGCTCCTGGCTGTCGGGGAGAATGGAGCGCTGTGTGCTCTCCACAAGTTCGTCGTCCTCCTCCTCCTCCTCTTCCCCGTCCGCAGATTCGTCATGCAACGAAGACATTAACCCCTCCTCGGAGTCCACGCTCAGGGGTGGGGTAGTGGTGGCGGCCCCTCCGAGAATTGCATGCAGCTCATCGTAAAAGCGGCATGTCTGCGGCTCTGCCCCGGACCGTCCGTTGGCCTCCTTCGTCTTCTGATAGGCCTGTCGGAGCTCCTTCACCTTTATACGGCACTGAATGGAGTCCCGATTGTGGCCTCTCTCCATCATCCCCTTGGAGATCTTGTCAAAGATCTTTGCATTCCGTCTCTTGGAACGCAGTTCTGCGAGCACTGAATCCTCTCCCCATATGGCGATCAGATCCAGTATCTCGCGTGTGGTCCATGCTGGTGCTCGTTTGCGGTTGTCGGCCTGCATCGCTACCTGTGCTGCTCAGCTCTGTGTGGTCACCTGTGCTCACCAGGCTGGGCAGACAGGAAATGAAATTCAAAAGTTCGCGGGGCTTTTCCTGTCCAACTGCCCAGAGCATCCGAGTTTCGATTGCTGTCCAGAGCGGTCACAATGGTGCACTGTGGGATACCTCCCGGAGGCCAATACCTTCGAATTCCGTCCACACTAACCCTACTTCGAACCAGCAAGTTCGAATTTAGCGCTACTCCCCTCGTCGGAGAGGAGTACAGAAACCGATTTTAAGAGCCCTTTAAGTCGAATTAAATGGCCTCGTTGTGTGGACGGGTACAAGGTTAATTCGGTATAACGCTGCTAAATTCGAACTAACATCGTAGTGTAGACCAGGCCTTTGAAAGGTTTGACACTATCTGTTCTACTGCTTCCCACCACTGCAGAAGAGGGCACCAATAAAAGACACACTCTGGTGTGGCTTAATTCTTTAATGCCATAATCATAGTCCAGTTAGAAGTAGAATTGAATGTCAATGTATCTGTCTTACAGTTTTCTATTGTGCCCATCATTGTAGTATCTAAGGCAGTGGTTCTCAACCAGGGGTACACATACCCAGGGGGGTACTCAGAGGTCTTCCAGGAGGTACATCAACTCATCTAGGTATTTGCCTAGTTTTACAACATGCTACATAAAAAGCACTAGCGAAGTCAGTAAGTACCAAGTAAAATTTCATACAGACAATGACTTACTTATACTGCTCTATATGCTATACGTTGAAATGTAAGTACAATATTTATATTCCAATTGATTTATTTTATAATTATATGGTAAAAATGCAAAAGTCAGCAATTTGTCAGTAACAGTGTGGCTGTGACACTTCTGTATTTTTATGTCTGATTTTGTGAGCAAGTAGTTTTTAAGTGAGGTGAAACTTGGGGGTACCCAAGACAAATCAGACTCTTGAAAGGGGTACAGTAGGTTGAGAGCCACTGATCTAAGGCATGGTCCGCCCTTGAAAGTTATATCAGCAGAGCTACATCGGTCAGGGGTATGAAGAAAACACCCCGACTGATGCTGACCTAACCCTCAGAGTATATGCAGCTATGTCAACGGAAGAATGCTTCTGTTGGCATAGCTAAAGTCACACCGGGAGGTGGTGTTCCTGCACCGACAGAAAACTCCATCTGTTGGGTAGGCTGCGTCTGCACCAGGGGGCTGTGCTGGGCTAATTATGGGTTATGAATTTCAGTGCTTGCGAAGAGCATGGGGCTGTTGGCTGTGGCTACAGAGCAGCTATGCACGGAGGGTGAAATTCACCTCTGCGCAGTGAATCACCGCAGAGTACGCAGCACGCATCCCACTTGGCCTGGAGGGTGCGTCTCAGATAAGTGCTGCATAAGCCTTGTACTGACTCCACGGGGGTGCTCTGCTTTGGCTGCAAGCTCTGAGTTAGCATTGCTATTAGGTGTCGCTCAAGCTGGTGATTCTGATCTGCAAAGCCCTGTATCATTTGGGATGCCATTTACTGCTCCACCGGGACAGTTAAAGGTGACCTGCAAAGGATGTTTTTAAGAGACTGACCATGTGCCCCTTGTTGATCCTTTAGGATGTGAACCACGGAGGCCGGAAAGGGGCCGGTGCTGCTGGAGCAGACTTCCCCAAATCACTCCTGTGAGCTCAGCACTGAAGGGGAAATTCAGCACAAGGTTTCTGCACCTGGACCGGGGTGAATTCCACGCCACTGTTCGGGTGGGGGCCTGCCTGCTGTAGTTACCATTGTCTTTCATTGACCAGAGCGATGCTGTTGCTTTGGTCTCGGGTTAATGCTTTCGGTGAAGCAAGTTCATTTGTCCAGCTCGGAAAGATGCAGGGTGAGCTGATCCCACTAGGATTCAAGCATCGAGATCATTCTAGGTATTTCAAACCCGATGCTTAGATCCCTCCCTCAGCCGTCCCCTCTGGGTTTGCTCCACAGGCCTTTCAGCATGGGCCAGATAGGAAAAAGAGAGAGAGAACTAAATCTGCCAAGGAAAAGCCAGGAGACCTGCAACGAGATCCCCTGGGGGCTGTCTAAGTCCTTTTATTAGCAATGGCTGCAAGGTGGCAATAACAATGACACAGTTTAATGGCCACTATTCCCCTGTGACGCGAGTGATCCACATGGGGTGGACAATGTTCCTCCAGTAATCCCCTCTCAGTGCAGCTCTAGGACACTGACTAGTATGCACCGCAGGCAGCTCGGGTCGGTGTCCTGCTGCAGGTCCATCTGGGGGTGGTCGGCTCTGTGGGAAGGAGGGAGAGAGAAACTAAAGTTACCTGTGTCTTGGTAGGCGTTTCTTTTGCATTAATTTATCCCACTTCTGCTTCCCAGCACATCAGCTGTGCTGGCTGAATCATACAGAGACTAGAGATGGAAAAGACCTGGCAGGTCCCAGCTGGTTGGTCCTTTCACTGGGCTTGTTCCCTAAAGTCTATTCATCAGTGTATAATCCAGTCTGAGGCCTGGGCTACACTGCAAAGGGTTTGCCAGTATAGCTATGCCGGTAGACCAGCAAGAGAATTCTTTTCCCAGTACACTTTGCACCTGTTCTCCAAACAAAATCAACTATCCTAGCAACAGGACTTTTTTTGCTGGTAAAACTGTATCTGCACTGGGGCTTTTGCTGGCCAGTGATTTAGTTGGGAGGAGAGCACTGGAATAAGCTATGCTGCCAAGGCACAATATTGCTGCGTCCACACGAAGAGCGCTTTGCTGATCTAGTACGCTGGTATACATATACCGGTAAAGCCTTCCAGGTGTTGGCTTGGCTCTATTCAGTATAGTTATGTTAGCAATATTTCTACATATAGACCAAGTCTACCTCTAAACAACTTGAATGACGGGCCTTCCACCACTTGGGAGCCAAGCTCGACCCTCACTGTTAGGAAACCTTTCCTGATTTTCCTCCTACGTTTTCCTTGGTTTAATTTCATCCCCTCACTCGCAGTTACCTGCTCCTCTCAGACCACCCTTGTCAAATCATCCCCTCGGTGGTGTTATCCAGCTCACAGTAACATCTGAGCACCTCCCCACACTCCTGTGAGGCTAGGGAAGAATTATCCCGGCGCCCGCAGCAGAACAGGGAATTGAACCGACGCTGAATCTCATTGGGTTATTTCTTTCTAGAGCTGTCAGGAAATGATTTTTTTCCACTAGAAGATTTTAAAGGTTTTTTTCCCCCTAAAAATTATTGTTTTGATAAAACCCACAATTTTTTTTTGGACAAAAACAGAATTGTTTTTTTGCAAAAATTTCCATTTCTTCAAAAAGTTTAGATGGAAATTTTTTTGACTATTTATTTCTTCCCATGTCCCAAGCATCTTTGAGTTCCTTTGAGTTATTACTCTGACCTTGCTGCTTGCCAGAAAACTTAAAAGAAACAAGCACAAAATGATCTAAAAAACAGCCCAACTCGTTGAGGGGTGGGGGTAGAGAGCAGCGTGGGGGCGGGGTTTGTGTCATCCTGCTGGGCAGGGGGCGGAGCACGGACCATGCCGCATGTGCCATGAAAATAAAAAGCCCAGAGAAAAAGTGGTGCCTCGAGTTAAGCAGAAAAACCCACCTGGGTAAAGAACCCACCAATCTGTAAAAAACTAAGCCCAAAGTCACTTACTCTGACTACACTGGCAATTTCCTCCCTATTTGCTGTCACTCATGAAGGCTGTTTACTCCTTCTGAAGATATTCAATAAGACTAAACCTAATGCTGACCCCTGTGCTTCCCCATCAAACTGCTCTCCCATCCCCCAAAGCGTACCTTGCTCTTTATCACCCTTGGATTACGCTCCAGTTTCCTGTCCACATGGCAGCACCTGGATCCAAGATGGTTTGAAGAGCTCAGAGGCCGTATCGAAAGCTTTACTAAAGTTTGGCTTCACTGATGGTTTTGTTTTTTCTAGTCCTTTTTCGTCGCTTCAATATCTTGCATCTCTTGGGCATGTGTAAATAACGTAATTTACATTGGCATCTCGCCGACTGTGACAAGTGGGTTTTGAAAAGCCAGCTGTTTCCGGACAGTCCATCCAAAGCCGCATGTCCCCACCTCAGCGGCTGGGAGCGTGTGTCCCAGTCAGAGTTCAGCCGTGAGAGCCAGCTCTGCAAGCTTTGCCTGGGAGAGGAGAATCCACAGGAGCCCCCAGGCTGTCCTCTGTCGTCTCATCCCAGAGACCTCCCTGGGACTTAGGATGGAGACGCCTACTGCTCCTGGGCCAGCATCATGGCGCGTTTCAGCTGCTCGTAGGTCACAAACATCACCACATTCCAGGATCCCAGCCGCAGGAACGAGGGCATGAACCTGATGGAGGGGACAATAGACATTAAGAGATCCAACAGCATAGAGGCTAAAGAATTTCCCCTTCATCCCCAACCAGGGTACTCCATGCCCCTGGCAACCAACAACAAGCTGTATCTCTTCCTGCCCTCGGCTGGTGGATCCCCCATCCACTAGCTCCCTTATGATCCCTGCTATCCATGGATTCCCCTCTGTTCTCTCCTGCCTGGCATCACGCACCCTCAGACAGCTCCCCCTGCCACTCCTATTCTTTAACAGTAGCCTTGATTCCTGCCCGGCCCAACATCGCACCCACCCCTGGCTAGAGACACCTTACCGGTTGCTCTGCGCGCAAACGGTGCTCTGTAAATAATGAGACCGAGTCAGGTGGGCTCGACTCTTTCCTGTGCTTCGCGAGCACAGCAGAATATGAAACCAGACTAATCTGTAATACTTAGCCCTGGGCTAGGCCCAGATTTGCAAAGGCACCAAACTCCCACTGATTTCAATGGAAGTCAGGCACCACCTTTGAGCATCTGGGCCCTTACGCTCATCAGCTGCAGATCTCAAAGTGCTTTACAGAGCTGGGTAGGTATAATTCTCCCCATTTTACACACAGGGAAGTGGAGGCGCAGAGAGCTCCAGGCTCCCATGTTGTAAAGGCTTCTGGGCGTCTTGTGTTTTGGATGCCCGTGCTGAGAGCCTCACGCCTGCTCTGCAAAGGTACTAAGCATCCAGCACAAGCCAGCTGAAGCCTACAGGTGCTTATGGGACAGACTGACAATGTCCTGGACCAACCTTGTGGAATGAAGATAAGCTTATAGCAGAGGGTTGATGCCTTCGGGGGGCGTTGTGTTAAAAAGGCAGTGGTGTCTGTGGCACTGTGTGGCACTCCTCGAGGAGGAGGATGCTAATGTCATTCCTCCAGTTGGGTGTTTGGAGCTACCCCCTGGGGAAGTGGAGTTCAGACGGGATTCTCCAGGGACCAACAGACAAAGGAAGGGTTTGGGGATAAACAGCCTGGCTACAAACAGGCTCAGGGCCGTCTTCCTGATCCAGCAAGCGGACAGGACCCCTGGTCCCCGGAGGGCCCCAATCCTTAGGGGAGGGTTGGGCCTACTGGGTGCTTGTTCTGAGGTAAAGCTGTGCTGAACTTGAAACCCCAAGGAAACCCCGTGGGTGGGGTGTTGCAGGACTGCTCCTGCCTGAGCCCATGCGAGGGTTGGGGTGATCTCTGGTGAGCTGCTTAGCTTGTGTGCAGGTTCTTTCCTTGTTTTTAATGTGTTTTTTCTGTAGCGCTTTTACCTTAAGAATAAAATAGACATGCACAGAAAGAGCGGTGGGGTATCTATAACTGGGGCCGTCAAACTGTTAAGCAGCTCTGCAGAGAAAGCAAGCAGGCCTGCTTGGCAGGCTGGGAATAACACAGTGAAGGCAGGGTACAGCTCAGCCTGGAGATGCTCCAGGCAGAAGGGAGAGAGATGTGGGTTTCCACCCAAGAGAGGGGACAGCCAGGGGAGCCGGAAGCCTGTGACGGGCCCTTGCGGGATCACTGAGGGGAACCTCAGGCTGAAGGGCCATGGACCGAGCCACACATTAGAGGCCGCTTTGGAAAAACTGGCCCAAAGTGACTTGCCCATGGTCACACGAGCTGGTAGCAGAGCGCGGACGAGAACCCAGGTCTCCTAACTCTCAGCCCAGTGCTCTGTCGCTGTCAGTCTCCTCTGTAGACTTGTAACATGAACACATGCGCTTGCTCCTTGAATGGGCCATGGGCACGGTACAGGCCTGGATACAGATCTGTAGCTGTCTCAGTGCCTAAGCACCACTTACCCCTTGTAAAACGCTGTGGGTCCTTCCAGGATCACCATGGTGAGCATACAGTTCAAGGCATTTTTGTACTGGCCACGGGTGGAATTCATGTATCTCGTCTTCACGACGTCGACGGGCGAAGCCACCACAGTGGCGCAGAACCCAGCTCCGAAAGCAGCGACGAAATGGCAAGGAAAAGTGTCTGGGGGTGGGAAATGGGTAGTAGGTTTTGGGGTAATGGAATTTTCCACTGCAAATGGGATGATTTTGCCTTTACGAGCCACTTGCAATTAGTCCTCGGTGCCATGCCCAGCTAGAGCACATTCCACCCAAGGACCTCAGTTCAATGTACAGACATCAATAAACTTCTCCACATGGGGGAAACTGAGGCACGGGAGGTTTGACACTAACTTTGGGACGCACACTTTGAGACTCTTTGGGCCTGATTTTCAAAGCTACAGAGCCAGTTGTAACGCCAGCTGAAGTCCATGAGAGCTGCGAGGTCTCAGCACCCCTGAAAATCAGGCCCAAGATGCTCAAAGCTGGATGCCCCAAAACTGAAGTACGTAAAATCCACGAGCACTTCTGAAAATTTGGGCTTAAGCACCAGGTTCCCAAAGGGATTTAGGCACCTAGTGGGATTGTCTAAAGTGTGTAGGCACCTAACTCCCAGTGGGAGTTTTTGGAAATCCAACCAGGTGCCCATCTGCACCTTTAGGTGCCTGAATCCCTTTGAAAATCTGGCCCTAAGTGACTTGCCCAAGGTCATGCAGGGAGTCTGTGGCAGAACTATGAACAGATCTTAGGTCTTCTAAGGTCTAGTGCTCTGTACTAGACCATCCTTACCACCATGCTACTGAAACCTCCAGCTGATGTCTGAAGCAGCATGGGTAGCCGGCTCCAGCCTTCTTTGCCAGAGTGAGCATCACCCATTGCGGAAGGCCATCAGGGGAGGAGAAGCAATGGAGAGGGCTCAGAGAGACAGAGCTCTAACCACCAGGCTCCCCAGACGGAAAGGACGAAGGAAGGACATCCTCACTCACTGAAGGCCCTGGTTCCCTCCTCACCTGTCATTAGATGATATTTCAGCAGCATCTCCTTGAGGAGGTCATAGGTAACCATCTCTCCGCAGTTCACGATGGCGTTGCGGGTGATGTTGGGTAACGTCCCTGAGGCAGAAGATGCAAAGGATGAATGATTTAGAGAGTGGCTCTGGCCATGTGAGCTCACACTGCTCTTCTGAAAGCAGAGTAGGGCAGGTGATGACCATGACTGTATTATTATTAATCGTGCTTATTACACCTGTGCCTAAAGGAGCTCTGCCAGGTAGCAGGAGTTCTGTGATACCAGGATTTTTAGGGATAATAAGAATAATACTTGGCATTTATGTGGCATTATTTATCCACAGCGGTCAAAGCACTTTACAAAAGGGGCCAAGACTCATTATCCCCATTATACAGCGGCGGAGAGAGAAGCCCAGAGTTACACAACAATTCAATGGCAGAGCAAGCAATGGATCCTGGGAGTCCTGCGACTCAGTCCTGGACTCGGATAGTTCGATCACAATTCTAGCTCGAGCACACAAGGAAACGGGGAGCGAGTAAGTGACGAGGCAAATCTGTTTAGTGCAGGTCTGTGGGCTCGCCAGGAACCTTATTTCTGTGACGCAAGAGGAAAAAGGACATTCGGTCTCGCCCTGAATGGGATGTGCCCCCAAACCATCGCAGGTGAGTGCTGACATAAAATCATCATTAGCGTCACCATTGTTAATGATTTAATCTCTGATCATTTGGGTAGAAGCATCCCACTGTTCTGGGGTCGGGGTGGCGTCTGGGGTTGTGAGCAGGGCCTGAAAAGAGCACCCCACTTTCCTTTTTCTGACCAACCAGCCCCCTCATTTGGGAGGGGGGTGGCATTTTGGTTTGCTCTGCTCTGGTCTGTGATTGGTTGTCATCTGCCCTTTGGGGTCTAACAGTCAGTGTGTTTGTCGTGGCTTATGCTACAATGAGCCAGTCTGGGAAATGCATCCCTCTCTCCTGTCTCACCTTAAAAATACTACCCGGTGGTATAAAATCCTGCAGTGGTAGCAGATTATAGGTGAAAGTCCCATCCTGTGCCGAGCCAGGATGAGGGCTAGGTACCACTCAGGTCCTATTTTAAGCCCTCTTAGGGCTGCTCTAACCTGCAACAGGGGCAGCCAGCCGCAGGATAGAGGAGCAGGCCTCCTCCCCACTGTGCCGGAGCAGAAATGGGGATCTGGGAAGCAGGGAAGGGAATGCCATCCGGTTACATGGACCTGCTGCCAGAGCTGCATGGCCACTTTAAAACCAGCTGGCCCTGTCCTCCAGGGATATCTGCAGAACCCGAGGGGCCAGAGCTGAATTCTGTTAGCTGGGCTTGCTCTGTTCACCTTAATCTATTGAATACTAAGGGCCATGGGAATTAGGGGCCTAAATACTTTTGAGGAGCTGGGCCCAGATTCTTAACTGGTGTAATCTGGCGTAGCTCCATTGACTTCCATAGACTGACCTCAGTGGAGCTACCCCAATTTACACCAGCGGGCGATTGGTCTGGGAGGCGCTCTCGCTCCACACGGATAAATCCTGTACCTTTCCAGAGGCCTCTGACCCCTTCCTCCTTGGCGATGGTTTTGTAGGCATCCACAGTCCCGCTGTATTTCTTGGTTCCATCCGTCAGCCTCATGTGGGCTTGGAATCGCACCTTGACCACGTCGGTCGGCTGGGCACACGTGACTGCCATGGCTCCGGTGGTGCAGCCCGCCAGCAACCGGGTGAGAATGCCAGCATCTAAATGGGAGCAAATAAACTGGGTAACAAGCTCTGGGTCTGTCTCTAGGATCGACAGCTAGGTAGCAACGCACAGAGCTGAGTTTTTCTCAGCCTCCCCACTAAATCAGAGTGCCTTTCACCTCCCTTGCTAGGACTGGGCGTGAGCACGTCCCCTCCATCCAGCACTGAGGCCACAGGTGAAGGCCGACTCCCTGCATCGCCTCAAGGAAGTCACTTAGCCTAACTTTTCAGGTGGCCTCTAATTTGGGGGTTGGCCTCAGTTTTCTGGATGCCCAACTTTAAACTCTCCGGGTCTGGTTTTTAGAGGTGCTGAGCAGCGCCGGAAATAGCAACCATCAGGAGGCTGTGAATAGGGTAAGAGAAGGCCCTGCTCACCGTGTCCCGCTACACCCTCCCTTTGCACCCCACCAACACTGACCTAGGCCCCCCCGCGCTGATCCAGCTGCAGACTCTGGCTCCAAAGAGAGGGAACTGCTTGGCACACGTCTGGTTCTAAAATGTAGTTTTTAAATTGGAAGGACCAAGCTCTTTAAACCTGGCCTGAATTTTTGGGCCTGCCATTGTTGGACGGGGCAGTGGATGTCAACAAGACACTGAGGTATCTGATCATGCCCCAAAGCAAGTGCTCAAACATCTAGTTTAGCTGCGCTCAGGGCACTGCAGGACCTGGGTGAGACTGGGATCCTACATGTAGCACGTTTACCCCATTCGTAATTTGGGATCTCAGGTTATTTAGCTCACTCTAAAGACTGGTTGACTGTAAATTTTTTTTTTTAAGTGGCAACATCTAGGATAATGGGCCAGAGCCTCAGCTGCTGTGAATCAGCGTAGCTCCATTAGTGTAGTTCATCGACTTCCATGAGCTGATTCACACCAGCTGAGGCTGCGGCCCGACGTTCTGAAATAGAGGCTGAGACCATGGCCCCTGGAAGCGTGTGGTGCCAGCACTCACTCTCCGATCCTGTGGAGGTGTAGAATTGTTTCACGGAGTCGTACAGCCCGATACGAATGGAAGCAAAGCTCATCTGACGCTGGAGACCAGCCACCAGGCCATTGTACAGGCTCGTGGGACCTTCCATCTTCACCATGGTGGTGATTGTGCCAAAGACGCCCTTATAGTGGATGGTCTTCACGCTCTTGGTAGGCTTGGACTCTCCCTGGATCTTCAAGATGGACAGACAGACATCATTATTAGCAGACGGCAATTCACCTCTAGTGCAGCCAGCTAGAGCCTGCTCCTGAAACCTTTATTCATGTGAGTAGTTCAAGTAAAGTCACGCATGAGTCAGGGTTTGCAGAGATGGGCCCTTAGCTAAGAGAGTTCAAGAGCTATAAGTTCAGTTCAAGGTAGTTTGGGGCATGTACTGAGCTAGGAAGGTATTAAATTGTCATTTCTATGTGCATTCAACCTGCAGCTATGGTTTTGATCAGTGAACTAGTTGCAAGGCTATAATTGTCATACATTTACCCATCAGCTTCCATCCAGCTGGATACCAAAGCACTTTACAAAAGGACTGTGCGAGCGATATACCGTCTTCATCTCTTTGCTCACCACTGAAATGCAGCCATCTCTGGGGTAGAGTGTGTTTATCACAGCTGTTTATCAGTCTACAGCAACGTTACAGGCCAGATCAAGTCAGGAACTGAAGAGGACTCTACCGTATCCAGCTGAAAATGGTGGAGCACGTAGGTAGCCTAGATGGAATTATCAATGATGGAATTTGGCCCGAACGCCAGAGGCTAAATTAATTCATCTTCATAAAGTGCTTTGAGATCAGATAGAAAATGCTCTCCAGTATCAATGCAAAGAGGGTGAAATTTATCCTGGTGCAGGGGGTCAGCACAAGGCCTAGGTACCATTTCAGATCCACTTTGAGGGCTCGGGGCAGATCCTCAGCTGGGGTAAACTCTCAGAGCCTCATTGACTTCCAAGTGACACTTTATCCCGGCTGAGGTTCTGGCCGCTTAAGTGGTCCCTAACTCTTGTGCTGGGGGCTCTGCACGGGGTGGATTTCACTCAGAACTATCATCGAGTCGTGTCTGTAAAAAAAAAAAAGTGATGCCTGATTTCCGTTATTCACATTCCAGCAAAAAACCCACCCTGGACTTGCTGAGAAGAATACTACTGAGACATCTCTAGGCACCCGCAGATCTGCAGGGCACACAACAAACATAATCTGAAATCAAACCAGGTATGTTAGAGCCTGATCCAACTCCCGCTGATGTCTTTACATTAACTTTTAATGGGAGTTGGATTGACCCTTAAAGTTAGCAGATGGGAGGAAAAAAGACCTGGTCTGTTTCTCAGCAAGTGCTGGATTTGTCCAATGATTTAATCTAAAATGCCTTTCACTCAATTTGAGAGACCACCTGGGTCAGAGGATTGGGACTTGGAGTGGGACTTGGGAGCGCTCGATTCTGTGCCCAGCTCTGCTGCTGACCTGCCACATGACTCTGAACGAAACTCTTTGTCTTGACTATTTCGACTGTTGTCTCTTTGGAGCAGGGAGTGTCTCCCACTACATGTCTATACATTGTGCCTGACACAGCTGAGTCCCGGTATCCTTGTACTATAGTAATANGAGCGCTCGATTCTGTGCCCAGCTCTGCTGCTGACCTGCCACATGACTCTGAACAAAACTCTTTGTCTTGACTATTTCGACTGTTGTCTCTTTGGAGTAGGGAGTGTCTCCCACTACATGTCTATACATTGTGCCTGACACAGCTGAGTCCCGGTATCCTTGTACTATAGTAATACCAGCAAGGATGTTTACCTGCAGTCTGACTTTCGCCGTGTCCAGAGGGAAGGTGCAGAGATCTGCTATGCATGCTGCCATCCCAGCACCCAGGAACTTAACAGTAGCCGTTGGAGGGATGTCAGTGGGCTTCAGTCCGACCATTGCTTCCCTGGGTTAGCAGGAATCACAGTTCAGCAAATAGATTCTCCTCTGGAAGCAGCGTTCAATCAACAAGCGATGGACCGGCAGTGATATTCTCCTTGGAAGATACGAATGAAGCTGTAAATATATTAGGGCTGTTAAACGATTAAAAAGATGAATCGTGAAATTTTAAAAATCACAATTAATTGCAGTTTTAATCACACTGTTAAACAATAATAGGATACCATTTATTTAAATATTTTTGGATGTTTTCTACATTTTCAAATATATTGATTTCAATTACAACGCAGAATACAAAGTGTACAGAATGGAATGGTGGCCGAAGCATGAAGAGGCATACGAATGTTTAGCATATCTGGTCTGGCACGTAAATATCTTGCAACGCCAGCTACAAAAGTGCCATGTGAACATCTGTTCTCACTTTTAGGTGACATTGTAAATAAGAAGTGGGCAGCATTATCTCCCATAAATGTAAACAAACGTGTGTGTCTTAGCGATTGGCAGAACAAGAAGTAGGACTGAGTGGAATTGTAGGCTCTGAAGTTTTACATTAGTTTTGAGTGCAGTTATATAACAAAAAAAGTCTACATTTGTAAGTTCAACTTTCATGATAAAGAGATTGCACTACAGTACTTGTATGAGGTGAACTGAAAAATATTATATCTTTTGTTTATCTTTTTTACAGTGTAAATATTTGTAATTAAAAATAATATAAAGTGAGCACTGTACACTTTGTATTCTGTGTTGGAATTTAAATCAATATATTTGAAAATGTAGAAAAACAACCAAAAATATTTATAAAAAATGTAAGTTGGTACTCTGATTGTTTAACAGTGTGATTAAAACTGATTAATTGTGATTAATGTTTTTAATCGTGATTAATTTTTTTAATCAAGTTAATTTGTTTTAAGTTAATCGCTTGAGTTAACTGTAGTTAACTGACAGCCCTAAAATATATATAATGCATCTCTGGATCTTAGTCAAATGGATAATAGATGGACAAGGAGAGAAAATACTTTACACCCATTTATTTATTTATTAACAATGGCTGATCATCACTTAGCTCTGCATTCGGGGGGAGTGTCCTTTGGAGTTTTCCAACTCAGCTACCTACACACTGGATGGATTTGGACAAGTTATGATGTCCCAGATACTATTGATCTTAGGGATGTTTGTGGCCCCTTTGGTATCTGGTATCAGGGGGTAGCCGTGTTAGTCTGTATCCACAAAAACAACAAGGAGTCCGGTGGCGCCGTAAAGACTAACAGATTTATTTGGGCATAAGCTTTCGTGGGTAAAAAACCCCAGTTCTTCAGATGTGGTATCTATGGTATCTGAGCACCTCACAATCTTGATTGTATTTATCCTCACAGCCCAACATACCTGTGAGGCGAGGCAGGGCAGGGCTATTAACCCCATTGTGCTAACGGGGAACTGAGGCACAGAGAGGCTAGGTGACGTACCCAAGGTCAGGCAAGAAGTCTGTTGCAGAGCAGGGGATTGAATCCAGGTCTTCCCAAACCACAGCTAGTGTCCTAACTACTGGACCATCCTATTCCCTTCCTATGGTGCTCATTGAAGAATGGCGTGAAGAAAGTAAATAAGGACATGTTATTTACCCCTTCACGTAACACAAGAACCAGGAGTCACCCAATGAAATTAACAGGCAGCAGGTTAAAACAAACATAGGGAAGTACTTCACACAATGCACAGTCAACCTGTGGCACTTGTTGCCTGGGGATGTTGTGAAGGCCAAAAGTACAACGGGGTTCTAAAAACAATTAGAGAAGTTCCTGGAGGGTAGGTCCGTCAATGGCTATAAGCCAAGATGGGCAGGGATGCACTCCCCTGCTCTGGGTGTCCCTAAGCCTCTGACTGCCAGAGGCTGGGACTAGACAACGGAGGATGGATCACTTAATAATTGCCCTGTTCTGTTCATTCCCTCTAAAGCACCTGGTATTGGCCACAGTCGGAAGACAGGATGCTGGGCTAGATGGACCATTGGTCTGATCTAGTATGGCTGCTCTTATGTTCTTATGAAGCCAACGGGACTGCTTGTGGGAACAGATCCCTATCCACACTGGCAGTACCAGCTTGTTTTTATAACCACCCAGGGCCGGCGCAACCCATTAGGTGACCTAGGCGGTCGCCTAGGGCGCAAACATTTGGGGGGCGCCAGCGCCCCGGTCGTCGGCGTAATTTTGGGGACGGGACCTTCCGCCGTCGGGGGCGGCATTTTGGGGGCGGGACCTTCCGCCGCCTAGGGCGGCGAAAAAGCTGGCGGTGCTCCTGGCGGGGGGGCGCGGGGAGGGCCACCCACAGTAATGGGGGGGGGCGCACAGGGGAACCGCTCCCCGCCCCAGATCACCTCCACTCTGCCTCCTCCGCTGAGCGCACAGCCCCCGCTCTAATTCTCCTCCAATCGGCGCCGCAAGCCTGGGAGGGGAGGAGAATTAGAGCGGAGCCGGCGTGCTCAGCGGAGGAGGCGGAGCGGAGGTGAGCTGGGGCGGGCTCCCCGGGCGGGGTTAGNTAAAGACCTCAAGGTGCAGAGAATCCTCCAGCAAGTGACCCGTGCCCCACGCTGCAGAGGAAGGCGAAAAACCTCCAGGGCCTCTGCCAATCTGCCCTGGAGGAAAATTCCTTCCTCACCCCAAATATGGCGATCAGTTAAACCCTGAGCATGTGGGCAAGACTCACCAGCCAGACACCCAGGAAAGAATTCTCTGTAGTAACTCTGATCCCACCCCATCTAACATCCCATCACAGACCATTGGGCATATTTACCTGCTAATAATCAAAGATTAATTAATTGCCCAAATTAGGCTATCCCATCATACCATCCCCTCCATAAACTTATCAAGCTTAGTCTTGAAGCCAGATATGTCTTTTGCCCCCACTACTCCCCTTGGAAGGCTGTTCCAGAACACTCCCCTTGGAGTACTTGTATTTGCTGCGACTTCTGCTGCTGCAATGCCAGCCATCAGCCAACGGGACAGACAGCATGAGGTTCTCACCCCTGGGTGCTCGGAGGGCTGAGGCACCGTGTTTGGGGGTGACAGAAAGCGAGCTGCATGAAGCACAAACACTAAGCCAGCCTCTGCCCTGCACCTGGTCAAAAGCCCCTTCAAATCAATGGGCATCTCTCCATTGCCTTCAGCGGGTTTTGGAGCAGGCCCTTTCTGCAGTGGGGCTGCTGAGATGTAAACGGGGGCACTTATTTAGTCAGGCTTCAGGCAGGTAACGCTCTCCCGGGCACGAGAGCAGCACCGGCACCTAGGTAGCTAGATCCTGATGGCAATGGGGGAGGAATGAGGAGGCAGAGCAAGGACTGCAGGGTTCAGCCCACTCATAATAACCCACAGCAACGCAGAACGCTTAGCCTTACCTTAGAGATGCAGCTGGCTGAGCGCACTCCACTCCTTGCCATCCTCTGTGAGCCGAGGGTCTTGGCTCCTTATTTATATATCCCTCACGGGCTGCACTCTTAGCTGAATGGCAAAGGATAAGGACAGAGATCATTTAACATCAACGAGTTCACGAGCGCCAGCCTCCCTCCCTCCCTCCCTCCCTCGGTTTAAAATAGATCAGAGAGGACAAGTCATGAGACCCTGGTGTTTTTCAGGCAGCCTCACACTGTCACACTAGTTCTGGACAGTGCAGCAATGGTGGAAGCCCTTGTGTTCTAGTGCACTGTTAGTCTAGGCAAGGCTAAAGTGAGAGACGTGATGGGGAAAGTGGTCTGGAGGGGTCACAAGCAAGTGAAGAAAGCAGCACAGTAGAGCGATACGGTATATTTTTAAAAGCTCATGTACTCACTTGCTGCCCGGCCATCTCGTGTCGTGTTCAGGTGGGCTGCCTAGTGTAGACTGTCTTTACCAAGGATGATTTTGTGGTGAAAACCCTTGGCTGGGACTCAGAAAATTGGCATTCAATTCTGCTTCAGCACAGCCTGCGTGTGTGAGACCTTGGGCAAGTCACTGCAGCCCAGACCCACAAAGGTATTTAGGCTTCTTTCGATTGAAATTAGGGAGCCTAAATACCTTTGTGGGTCTTGGCGTTAGCCTCTCTGTGCCTCACTTCCCCTATCTGTAGAATGGGGATAATAACTTCCCGTTCCTTGCAGCGAAGCATGGCTCCGCCTCGCTCTCAGGGGTGGCTAAGCAGCACTCGCCCTGCTCCTGGACTGGTGCAGTCACAGCTCCCCTGCCTGTGTCAGTCTATTGTAACCACACTGTGCAGCGGTGTTGTGAGTACAAGCTTGTTACTGTCTGTGAGGTGTTCACACACTAAGATGTGGGCTATATAAGAACACAGCCAGCACATCCAAGAACACTGTAATTAGCTCCATTGGGAAGCTGAGTTAGCGGAATAGGCAGGGTGTATGGATCTAATTTATACCCCCTTATGCATCACCACTGAATTTGGCCCCTTGTCTTTTCCTGGCCGGAGAGCACCTCACATGCTAGTTGTGCTAAGCAGAATACAATGTCACTGCCAGTTAAAAATATCAGGAAAACAGTTCTATAACTTTAGTTTTTGGACCTCTAGATTTGGGGCCCAAAGTGAGTCGCAAGTGCCTGCTAGCAGGCAGCACTGTTAACCTCAAGCATTCAAAAATCACGGGTGAGGCCCCAGAAATCACAAGATAGGTTTAAAAATCATGAGATTAAAAAAAACAAACAAACATGTGGTGTGGTTTTTATTTTCCCTCTGGTTTTCAAGCCTTTAGAATGCATTTGTGTCACATTTCTCTGCCTGAGGTGAATGAAACACAAAAGGTAGACAAACAGCACAGCTTCTAACAGACCTGAAGATTCAGCGGGGAACTGATTGCTCTCTATAAAGAGAGAGAGCGAGAGAGTGTGTGTGTGTGTGTGTGCGCACACACACACACGTACCAGGGAGGGAGAAGAGCTATTGAAGCTAAAGGACACTGTTGGCACAAGAACAAATGGGGATAAATTGGCCACAAATAAATCAAAGTTGGCAATTGGAAGGTTTCTAACCATCAGAGGAGTCAGGGTCTGGAACAGCTCTCCCCCCCCCTCCCCCCCCAATAGTAGCAGTGGGGGGCAAACAACCAAACTCGTTTTAAGATGGAACTTGATCAGTATATGAATTGGATGATATGATGGGATTGCCCGCGATAGCTGAGATTGGACTCAGTGACCCAGGCGGCTCCTTCCAGTCCTACGTCCCTATGTAAACCAGGGTAGCACATAGTCTCTGGTGGAAATAATGTACAATGTGGCTGTTTCGGCTTTGCAAACCTTAGTGGGTTTGGGTTTACGTGAACCCTTGTGAATTTAACTCTCTGGTGACCACAGCTGGCTCGGCGCCTGAGTTGGAACTGCTATGTTGCATCTCTCCGTCCGCAGCGTGAAACCAGAGCGGCCTGGGCTGGGCTGGGGTAGCCGCTAGTGGTATGAAAATAGATACTTTCATAGCAAGTGAGCCTGGAGTTCAGCAAGGACTCACCCCAGCAACTGTTCCAGCTATTTGCAGAAGCTGTTTCTGTGAAGTGACCTAAGAAGCCTACTGCTGACGTACTATTCGAAAGGGACCAAGTGACCCCAACTCACAAGGGAGGGGGGAGAAACGGCAAAGGCTACAAGTGTCAACAGGACCATGTGTGAACATTCACACCAGTCACCTGCTCTCCTGGCCTGGGGAGGGGACAGCTGGGGACACTTCGGCTTCCAGCCAAAACACTGTAGGTAACTTAAAGGAACATAAATACTGCATCCCAGGGGCCATCCAGCGTTCCATGTAATGCTAATGCAGCTCAGCTGCCCTCTGCCTCAGTTTCCACAGCTGTAAAATGGGAACATGCCTTGGGCTCTGCTGCTGAGAAGTGCTATATGAGAGCTAGGTGTTATTATTACCCTATGGGTGCTGTGAAATTAACTGAAGCACATGTGGACGCTGACATGGCAGGTGAGCACACGGTACAGGGGAAGGGTGGTCTTGTGCCTAAAGCACAGAGGAGAGCATCAGGAGAGCTGAGTTCTAATCCTGGCTCTACTGCTGACTTGCTATGTGATGATGGGTGAGTCGTGGTCATCCATCTGTGCCTCAGTTTCCCCATTTTTAAATTGGGGAGAATAATACTTGCCCACCTCACAGAGTGAGACTAAATTCATTGATGTTTGTAAAGCACTTTGATGGAAGTTGCTCTAGACGAACGGGCTAGGCTACATCTGGACCACTGCCCTCAGATGGATTTATTATATGTTGCTCATCACTACAATACAAGAAGGAAAGTCATGCTCTTCCCCAAGAACTTACAGTCCAGAAGCCAGACACATAGTATTCTAAATAGAAAAATGGCCTCTATGTTCTGGGGCAGGGACAGTTCTTTTATGTTTGTACAGCACCTAGCACTCTCTGGGCACTATCAATAACAAATACTAAAGTAACAGAAGATTTACTGGGAAATCCAAGGGTGCAGATAACGTGGAGTTTGATTTCTCCCTCTTTCCTGAAATGGTAATAAATTCACCACCTGTGGTTAACTGGAGAGACTCAGAATTGCATAATTGAAAGTCAATGCCCATATACTGCTAATGGAGATTCTCCTTTATGTCAAGTGATAGGGGGCCTATGCTTTAGGAGGAGGAACTGGGTTCCATCCCTGCTGTTGCTGCAACACGCCAATTTGCCATGGCGTGTAGCTTAAGGACACTGATGAAGCTCATAGGTGATGATTAATTTCTTAGGATGTTGTTAGCAGCTGACCAGGCAGTCAGGCACCTATTTTACTCCTTTCATTGGTGCAAGAGGTTGAGGGATGGAGCTAAGAGCCAAACCCCAAAGAAAGCAGACATGACAGACCCCCAATGGGGAGAACGGGCAGGGACAGCAAAGGAAATGGATGACAAGACCAAACTGTCAGTGGGCCAGGGCAGCGAAAAGGGCACTAGCAGTCTTGTGCCTGTGGTGATGCAGACATTCAGCATGAAACCCACATGTCAAAGTCTGGCCACCTGTCCCAGTCCTAGGCTAACCCTGCTGTTTATTTATGGGAGGCTGCTCTGGAAGCAATTTCCCACATGGACGTGGTCAGATTTCAGCTGCTGGGTTCACTCCAGGGGAAGAACCACTATGATGTAATGTTCTCTCTGACCCCATGTGTGGCCAGCTGTACCAATCAGAAGGGGGCGGGGGGGGGGCAGGCTATAAGAGCGTGATCCTCTGCTGATTTCCAGCCCTGGTGGTGTATTCTCCCCAGGGCTTCTGTTGGGGAAAAATTAGAGTCTGTCCACCAAGGGCTCAGCTGGTTGAAAGAACAAAGAGTGGGGGCTCTGGTGGTCACTGCTCAGTGGGGGAAACTGGTCTGAGAGGGAGTCCCTCTTCGCTGCTGGGGGCAGGGTGCCAGGCAGTGAGAAGTCCCCGCTGCCCAGTCTCTGTTCAAGTGAAGAAGATGGAGGGACTAGAGAACCCTCTCTAGTCTCTGACCTGCCAAGGGCTTGTTGCTGGGAGGATTTAGGCCAGGAAAAAATACACTCCTCTCCCTCTGCCCATTCAAACAGAGGGGGTTAGAACAAGAGCCCACCTGGAACAGAAGCTCATGCCACGGGAGGCTGGCCCCAGGCTTCCATTCAGGTGGATGGGAGAGGCAGCCTCTTCCTATGGCTTTGCTGCAGCACAGCTCGACGCCATGTGTCACCTCAGCAATGCATACTGCTGATTTAGTACAATGACAAGCCCTGGAGAATCATCAAGGAAACCAGAGAGATGCCACACATGTGAAACCTGATCGAGAGGATGCTTTTTAGTCAGACGGCTTAACGTTTGCATTGCTGTGCTGTTAACACCTACCACTCACATGCAGGAGAAGCATTAGGGAGAAAAGATGTTATTGTTAAAAAAGATTCAACACCCCAAAAAAACTAGCAGGGAAAAACCCTGCCACTTGTGTGTGTATGGTGGGAAATGGACTTTTTGGCTCTCTTTATATCCCTCAAGGGGGATTAACCCACTTATTCCCCTTTGCAGCTCACATTTAATAGGGGTTAGTCTGCTTTTGTAGTGCAGAGCGCCTGGGTCCCACTTGTGCCTGATGCCCCCATCTCAGCCTGATGAGCGCACACAGAGCTTTTCCTGATAAACGCTGACCACACTTCGGCCCTTGGCATCCCCCATAGTAGTGCATGCATTGTTGTCAAACCATTACATGCTGCTTCCTGTGCTCTGTTCTGCTGCATGTATTTCAGTGAATTTAGCTCAGGCAAGCAACAGGAACTGCTTGCTCTACAGGTTACAGCGGATGATATAAAGAGGAGGAATGTTTGTAACTGGCTACAGCAACACAGCCGTCCTTGCACACACAGTCAGCCTTCCTCTGATCCTTTGCTCAGTGACGGTGCTCCTGTTCCAACTGGTATTAGGCAGCCTCTCAGGACACACTCAGCCAACATTTGTCCAGCCAGCAGCTATTGAGTTGCTAGGTTCAGGACATTTAGTTCAGGGTAAGGAACGTCACCTGTTTACAGAACTCCAAGATGCTCCATCTTGATTATTCACCTGTGTCCACAACACCACCAAAGACATCCAAAAATGTTAACACAATTGCACCAAGCATGTTGTGTGAAGGGGATGCAGTGACTCAGCAGGCTCAGATCTCTGTGCACAATGTAGCCCAGGTTTTCCTGGTGCTGCCCCGTGTTACAGGAGCTGGGCAAGAAGCTGTTGCATGGCTATTGCGCTCATGAAGGAGGACGAGGAGAGGGTTGTGTGTATCAGAGATATTTACACACCTATGCTCGCTCTTGACCTCCTAAACATTCACTGTGGCTGGTAATCTAGAAAATGGAAGTGTTTGTTGGACAGGGGATTGGAACGGTTGGTACTTGGAATCCATTTTATGAACTATTAACTAAGGTTTGTAACCTGTCCTTTAAATCGGCTTCGGTACCCAATGACTGGAAGTTAGCTAATGTAACGCCAATATTTAAAAAGGGCTCTAGGGGTGATCCCGGCAATTACAGACCGGTAAGTCTAACGTCGGTACCGGGCAAATTAGTTGAAACAATAGTAAAGAATAAAATTGTCAGACACATAGAAAAACATAAACTCTTGAGCAAGAGTCAACATGGTTTCTGTAAAGGGAAATCGTGTCTTACTAATCTATTAGAGTTCTTTGAAGGGGTCAACAAACATGTGGACAAGGGGGATCCGGTGGACATAGTGTACTTAGATTTCCAGAAAGCCTTTGACAAGGTCCCTCACCAAAGGCTCCTACGTAAATTAAGCTGTCATGGGATAAAAGGGAAGGTCCTTTCATGGATTGAGAACTGGTTAAAGGACAGGGAACAAAGGGTAGGAATTAATGGTAAATTCTCAGAATGGAGAGAGGTAACTAGTGGTGTTCCCCAAGGGTCAGTCCTAGGACCAATCCTATTCAATTTATTCATAAATGATCTGGAGAAAGGGGTAAACAGTGAGGTGGCAAAGTTTGCAGATGATACTAAACTACTCAAGATAGTTAAGACCAAAGCAGATTGTGAAGAACTTCAAAAAGATCTCACAAAACTAAGTGATTGGGCAACAAAATGGCAAATGAAATTTAATGTGGATAAATGTAAAGTAATGCACATTGGAAAAAATAACCCCAACTATACATACAACATGATGGGGGCTAATTTAGCTACAACGAGTCAGGAAAAAGATCTTGGCGTCATTGTGGATAGTTCTCTAAAGATGTCCACGCAGTGTGCAGAGGCGGTCAAAAAAGCAAACAGGATGTTAGGAATCATTAAAAAGGGGATAGAGAATAAGACAGAGAATATATTATTGCCCTTATATAAATCCATGGTACGCCCACATCTCGAATACTGTGTACAGATGTGGTCTCCTCACCTCAAAAAGGATATTCTAGCACTAGAAAAGGTTCAGAAAAGGGCAACTAAAATGATTAGGGGTTTAGAGAGGGTCCCATACGAGGAGAGATTAGAGAGGCTGGGACTCTTCGGCTTGGAAAAGAGAAGACTAAGGGGGGACATGATAGAGGTATATAAAATCATGAGTGATGTTGAGAAAGTGGATAAGGAAAAGTTATTTACTTATTCCCATAATACAAGAACTAGGGGTCACCAAATGAAATTAATAGGCAGCAGGTTTAAAACAAATAAAAGGAAGTTCTTCTTCACGCAGCGCACAGTCAACTTGTGGAACTCCTTACCTGAGGAGGTTGTGAAGGCTAGGACTATAACAATGTTTAAAAGGGGACTGGATAAATTCATGGTGGCTAAGTCCATAAATGGCTATTAGCCAGGATGGGTAAGAATGGTGTCCCTAGCCTCTGTTCGTCAGAGGATGGAGATGGATGGCAGGAGAGAGATCACTTGATCATTGCCTGTTAGGTTCACTCCCTCTGGGGCACCTGGTATTGGCCACTGTCGGTAGACAGATACTGGGCTAGATGGACCTTTGGTCTGACCCGGTACGGCCTTTCTTATGTTCTTATGAAGGACCATGGCAAGGCTGGCTCAGAGTAGAAGGCCAACCTGATGCATTGTGAAATGGGCATTTAGTTTCCTCGTGGTGCTTGTTCTATTCATTGAACTCAGCGCTGATAAGAAGCGCGAGCCTGGAAGATTAAATGTCCTGACATTTGTCCATCGGAACAAGCACTATGTGGGCAGCAGCAATGCCAGCTTCCTGCAAGCTGCCTTGCACATTGTGCCTGAACCACATCCTGCTAGGCTGCCTCCACACTGGCACAAATCAGTGTCACACTTGTAACCATCCCCCAGTGGAAGTAGTAATGCAAACAGGGCACAGAGCACTAGTGACCGCTTACAGGGGCGCTGGAAGCGTTTTTATAATGGGGATGCTGAGAGCCACTGAACCGAACTGTAAACCCTGTATAACGGAAACCACTTCAAGCCAAGGGGTTTGGCAGCACCCCAAGTTCTAGCACCTATGACCACCTAGGCTAAACCAGAGCAAACCTCAGCTGTAGACAAGAAAAAACACCANAACAGTTTTTATAATGGGGATGCTGAGAGCCACTGAACCGAACTGTAAACCCTGTATGTAACGGAAACCACTTCAAGCCAAGGGGTTTGGCAGCACCCCAAGTTCTAGCACCTATGACCACCTAGGCTAAACCAGAGCAAACCTCAGCTGTAGACAAGAAAAAACACCATCTGACTGGGGGAGGGGGGGGGAAGCTTGTCCCCGTGTGAAACGTGGGTAAGCGTCACCAGTGCAAAACACAGCAGGTTTGCAGTAGTGCAGCTCCACCTGTTGCTAGCTGGTGATTGCAGAAATAGGGACTAATNGCTGACTGGGGGGTGGGGGGAGAGCTTGTCCCCGTGTGAAACGTGGGTAAGCGTCACCAGTGCAAAACACAGCAGGTTTGCAGTAGTGCAGCTCCACCTGTTGCTAGCTGGTGATTGCAGAAATAGGGACTAATTCCCAATAGAGCCGTGGCCTGTTATCTAACCCGGAGAGCTGAAACAGTGGTGAATTACGCAGCTGATTTTTCCTGGTGTAGACAAAGTGCTAGAGATGAGGAGAGGGGATTTCTGCCTTTTTGGCGCATTCAGTCCTTGACCTCCTTACTGAGACTGCCAAAGGGCTCCTTTGTGGCAGTTCTGATTAGTTTGGAGACATGGACATGTGTCCACTAGGAACACTGAGGGCCACAGACTCATTCAATGTAGACCCCCAAACTGCATCATATAGTAGCCTTTGAATACTATGGACCTAAATTAGATTTCAAAGGAGTCATCATTGCTTGTTTCCAAGCTAACCAGTTCCCTGGGGCTAAACATTTTCAGGGAAACAACAAGTAGTCCAGTGGCACCTTAAAGACTAACACATTTATTTGGGCATAAGCTTTCGTGGGTAAAAAACCTCACTTCTTCAGATGCACCTTTCTTCAGGGAAAGGCTCCCACAGACGGATGACTTTTACGAAGTTCTCTCCTAGCAAAGTTACTAAGGCCCAGACCCTCAAAGGTATTCAGGCACCTTACTTCCATTGATTTCAATGCCCATGGGACTTAGGTGTCTTTAAGGTTCTGGGCTTAAAGACACAATCCTGCACCACTGAAATCAATGGGTGTTTTATCACTGACTCCATTGGGAGCAGAATCAGGCTCTAACTTTTTAACATGTGAACAATAACAATTCTAAAATAACATCTTAAACAGCAGGAAGGCACAAAAATACAAATTTTATTTTATTGAAACAAACTTTATCATTAAAAATAAGTTAGCATGGTTTGTGTTTAGGTCAGTTATCTAGAGACACTTGAAACTTGTGATTTTTTGAAATCAGAAATGACTACATAAATTAATAAAAATAAGAAAAATAATTTGTCCACAAAATTCCATACTTGCTAGCAAAAGTCTTGCATAGATAATTTATTTTACAGTATCTGTACATTTTACTTACAATCTACCCAACCCATATAAAAATAAGCCTTACTTCAGCATTCAAGTCAACAGATTTGTCTTACAAATCAACATGTTTCTGGGTTGTCTGTGCACATTTGCATGGAGACTGCAATTGTGTGTCTTGTTGCAGAGGATTCTAATGCACTTTTTCTCCGGGAAAAAGTAAACGCATATTTCATTTTTCTTAAAACTGAAACAGCTTCTAACTTTCCCCCCGTGTGTCAAGAAAAAGTAGTTTGTCCAAACAACTGGATGTTCCATTACCTAGCAGGCAAAAAAAGGGTGATTAGAAGAATTTCCCACAGATGGGGCTTCCCAGAGATCAGATGACACTGTTCAGGTTACTAAAGTCAGTCAGTGCCTTTCTCCAGGGATCTGATCTTGCAAGATGCACAGCACCCTCAACTTCCAACAGACTCATGGGAATAGAGGATATTCTGCATCTAAGATCCCTTGTTTGACGTAGGTAGTTAACTCCCATTTAAATGAGGGGCAATTACACACATTAAATCAATGAGAGTAGAATCTACTTCTCTTATTTCTCTTTTAGGAGAGTGGTTCTATGCTGACATGGTGGGGGCGGGTAGGATGACGTTGTTCTTTTGAAGTCAGAAGAGTTAAAGTCATTCCCTTTCCTCTCTACACAGCCACTCTGGATACTTCTGCTATTCTTTTTTGGACAACTGCGCAGAAAATATCCTGGCGATTCTTTTTGTTTCTTCTTCTGGCAGATCAGCTGACGTCCGGTTTGGTTTGTGACGGTTCTGCCTTCGATAGGGAATCCCACCGGCCATGGCACCATTTCCTTTCTAAGGAAGAGACAGTGACATAATATTAGACACCACTTAGAACTTACACAGCAGTGCTTTACTGACCCTGAGGAAGCACTGCAATGCTTCTGGGAAGTGCATGGCTGATGCTTGGAAATCCAAAGAGATTACCTTTCCTGCTCTTCTTGCTTCCATGAAGGATATAACCTACTGGACGTGCTGTATTTTCCATTGATCTCTCATTCTCCTTTAAGTGATTTTCCTCACGTTCCACACACCAACAAGCATAATGGCTCAGTATGGCTGACAGGAGCCCCAAGTTATCTATCTTCCTGTAGCTTCTAAAAAAGCTTTGAACACCTCCCTTTCCCCCTCCCCCACAAAAACAATTAACTTTAAAGGGACACTGTCAGGTTAAAAATATATTTTAAAGACGTTTCCTCACCTTTGTTACTGACATCTTAGATTATAAAATTTGAAATTTTTTAAAAATTAGAGTCACATTTTCTCTATTGCTATTGCTTGCTTACTTTCTGCATTTCTCTATGTTGCACAGTTTAGTCAATTTCACTTTACGGTTCTCACATATTAACACGGTGCTGCACTATCTGGGTTGGAAACACTATCTGGGGAGCGAATAAGGGAATGTATTTGTTTTAAAAATGCTGTTGACATTGGGATTAAAAAGAAATGGAAACATTTCTATGGTTTCTCCACAGGGGGCCAAATGTGAGCTGTCAGTGCCCCCCTTCAATGGCTGGAGTTATTAGATTCTTTAGTATCAGAGGGGTAGCCGTGTTAGTCTGGATCTGTAAAAAGCACCAAAGAGTCCTGGGGCACCTTATAGACTAACAGACGTATTGGAGCATGAGCTTTCGTGGGTGAATATCCACTTCGTCAGACGCATGTTCACCCACGAAAGCTTATGCTCCAATACATGTGTTAGTCTATAAGGTGCCCCAGGACTCTTTGTAGATTCTTTAGGAAGATGGCTTAGCGCGCGCGTGTGTGTGTGTGTGTGTGTGTGTGTTAGTATCACATCCAGGTAGTGATGGACGACTGCTTAGAAGACACAGCACCCAGGATTTTACTGTGGCCAGCAACCCTGTAAGTGGGTGGAGGATCCACTAGATGGGGGTTTATTAGGTCTTTCCCATCTCTAATTTCTAGGATTCTCAAAAATCCACTTGTTCTCCTTTCAGGGGCGCTGGAACAATTTGTGCAGTGGGGGTGCTGAGAGCCATTGAACCAAACTGTAAATTCTGTATATAATGGAAACCACTTCAAGCCAGAGAGTGCGGCAGCACCCCTAGTTCCAGCACCTGTGTCTCCTTTGGAACTAAGGCCACCTGTGAGCTGCATTCAAGCTGTTCACTCGTGGATCCTAAGAACAAGTGTCCTCTCCAGATCTTGAACCCTTCTCAAAGTATTTGCTCTCTGAATGTTACACTTACAATATTTGGTCTCCAAGTGCTACACTTTGTCCTCTCCATTATCAGTAATACACTCTAATAAAACGCCTCACCCACCTTATTCTTTTCTCACTTGGGAAGCAATGGTCCCCCCATGTTTTAAACTCAAATGGATAAGTTTTTTGTAAACATCTTCAGCTTATACAGCATCTCCACTTGCCAAATGTCTGCTTATCTCTGTGCACCAGCAACTGTTCATTTAGGTCAGCACAGGGTAACTGTATCTGGCAATTAACTGCTGTGGGGTTAGGGAGGACCCTCCCCCCAAAGGCCTATTTGTTTCTTAACCCAGTTTTTGAAAATTACTTCACAATGGAACAGTCTATTCCTCCCCACCCAAAATGATTTAGGGTCTGCAGTATTTCCCCCCACAAAATATTTCAGGAGGTCTAAGCTTGGGCCTAAAACTAGATAAGAGTCTGAACTACAAAATTCAGATATGGATTTTAACTCTCAGAAGTTTGTGGATGGCACATCTGTGGGTTCAGGTCTCTCTCAATGCAAAACCCTCTGCTATTGAAGTCAGCGGAGTGATGCCAGATGGTCCAGACTCTAAAAACCTAGCATTATAACCCCTACCACACCCACTATACTTCCTTTCCTATAGTCAGACCTTTCCACACAGAAATTAGTCTAGTAACAGAGACCCTCAACGTTTGAAGAAACTCTTTAGACATAAAATGCATACTCATTTACATGATTTTAAAAAGCAGCATACATTAAAACACAGGATTAACACTGACCATTCTGGGGCCTTCCTCCTTCACTCAGCCCCACTATACACACAGAGAAAAGCTGAACACTAGCAGAGGGACTTAGGAAAACTCTCTCTCTCTCTCTCCAGTAAGTTCAGAACCAGGCCAATTCTGGCAACCACAGAAATATAAGAGATCAGAGTTTGTCCACTATTGAATATTAAGAATTGGAAGTAAGGCTGAGTGTTTTAAGAGCACATAGCTTGGCATAAACTGCACTTCTCTTAAGCACAGACCAGCCTGTCTGACCTTTCACCCACATAGCTGGGCTGTCTCTCTTGAGCAAGGTTTCACAGATATCTCTTGAAATGTCAAGATGTCCTAAGGTGCTTAGCTCTCCCCAAAGGCAGACAGTATCGGGGGGCCTTATCTGCCCACTCCCCTGCTCAAGATGTATTGTTTTATGGAGGAAATGGTTCATTTAAAAACAGGTGGATTTATGGCTTATCTTATTTGGTTACTTATTACTTCAGATACAGCAACACAGTCCACTGAATATTCAGCACTGCGTTAGTTCTGCTTCGGATGAACCTTGTATGAAAACAATCCATGAAGAAAAGAACAGCCCTTTTCCTCACCCCATTTCCCATTTGCTTGTGCCACCCTTACCAGGATGTCAGCCTCCTATTCTCAGGCCTTGCTACATTTACGCCCAGAGCCTAAGGCAACCCCATTCTAACACTGTTGCAGCACAACACTATTAATAAGGTTAGTTTTGTATTCCATGTAGAGATGAGAACAAGGTATGTTATAACCACGTTAAAAGACTAAGGCCAAGATTTTCAAAAACAGATTTCTAAACAAGTGACCTGATTTGCAGAAGGGCTGAGCACCGAGCAGCTTCCACTGAGCCAGTTGTGGGATAGCTATCCAGATTGCACCGATACAAACACAGCTTGGCGGTGTGGAACCACACACTTTCTGCACACATAGTTGTATGGTTAAAAAAAAGCTGTTATGTGAACATAATGTGAATTCTTTTATTGCAACCAGTGAACATAAGAATGGCCATGCTGCGTCAGACCAGTGCTCCATCTAGCCCAGTATCTTGTCTTCCAACAGTGGCTGGTGCCAGATACTTCAGAGAGAATTAACAGAACAGGGCAATTATCGAGTGATCCATCCTCTGTCATCCAGTTCCAGCTTCTGAAAGCAGAAGGTTTAGAAACACCCGGAACATGGGGTTGCGTCCCTGACTATCTTGGCGAATAGCCATTGATGGACCTATCCGCCAGGAATTTATCTAATTATTTTTTGACACAGTTATACTTTTGGCTTTCACAATATCCCCTAGCAACAAGTTCCAAAGGCTGACTGTGCATTGTCTGAAGGAGTACTTCCTTATGTTTCTTTTAAACCTGCTGCCTATTAATTTCATTGGGTGACCTCCTAGTTCTTGTGTTATTGAAGATAAGTGTCAAGACTCAATTATAACATGATTGCACTTAAGAGATTAGAAATTTACCATGTTATACTAGGGCCTTGTGTCAATCACTATGTCATGGAGGACATGGAAATTGTCAAAATGCCCCCAAACTGTGATCTTTTAAATACTTAAAAAAAAAAAAAAGGAAAATGTCTACAAAGTCTTTAATACAAAATACCTAGTCAATTTCAAGGACAGAATGAATTTTACTAGTAAATGTAATCAGTTTTGACTGTTACTTGTAAAATTAATTCTATGCAAACTCAATGAAATTCAATGCTTTGCCATTTACACTGTCATTTATTTTCTGAAAGAAAATTGTGCTTTATACAGGGCCCTAGTTATAACATTGCAGCTTCCCAACTGTGTTGCACCAAATCAGAACATTTACTCTGCAGGGAACCAGTGTCCGGTAATAATGCTACAGACCTGCAAAACCTTCTAATGATTTCCTCCTTAAACATACTGAAGAACAAATTTTCAAAGGGGTGATAGATTATATCTGCTAATATAGTTCCAATGGGATTTCTTAAATCTAAATAGAAGTTGGAAGAAACTGATTGCAGGGCTGGCAACAACAGAAGCTTAGAAACCTGTAGAGTAATATGCTTACCACCCATATACAGCTTCCTGTCTGCTCTATGTCCCTCTCAAGGTTGCTCAAAGACCAAATCCTCACTCTCCTCCCCTGCCAAGTGTCTGTGAAACAGCTGAAACATTAATACTGGCTGGAGAAACAGTAACCAGTTCGAACTGGCTCTGCGCTAACTCTTTTGACCTATGCACACGATTAGTAAGCAAGCAAGTCATCTTGAAAATGTAAAACGGGAAGCATAAGTGGTACTGATAAATAGCTTTCCCTCTCTCAGTGCACAAAACTGCTCTGACTCCAGATTAATTTCTTATCACAAAAGTTACATATTTGAAAAGCGTTAAGTATCTTTCTCAAAAATAGCTCGTCAGGATGTCACCCTACCCCACTCCTATAAATTAGTTTGATCAGATCATACAGGTCCTTCAGATATCATTAAAGAACCCATGGCAATCTGGGGTATTAACTCTACTGTCCTGGCCAAATTCCAACTTGGATAACTATGCTGTGCTTCCCTACATTTCTTCTGTAGTTTCAAGTGGATGCAGTATTGTTCACTTCTTGTTCTAAACTGTAATTTACTGTGGGCTATTTGACATCTGGCCTGTTTCTAACCTAGAGGTGTCTGCATTTCAGGGGTGGGTATAATGATCTTTTATATATAGTTTGTACATCACTTTACATTGTGAAGTGCTTATGGAACCTTCAGAATGAAAGGAACTAAATGTAAGATTATTAAAGAAGTGGATTTATACTGTAATAATAGCAATGGGTTTTTCTAGTGAATTCTCAAGCCAAGGCTATGATTCCACATTACTGAATATGTTGTGTTGTCGGTGATATAGGTAACAAATAAGTAAGATTTGCGTAGAGGCTTCATGAGAATATTTTCTCTTTAAACCTTCTCAAATCTTACCCCATTTGTTCCCTATATCGCCTCTAATTTATATTTATTTTAAGAAGTGTCAGAATGATAACAGTCCCATTTAATACTCTGCCATTCCACTTCTTATAATGAATTTGACATGCTCCGTCTGTGGATCTGGAATGTACAGAACTTCTATTTCTATTGCATTTACCTTTCTACTTTGGTAACTCCCCTCCCTTAAAATGCTGCAACTCCTCAGCCAGCACTCCTGCTGCCTGATGTACTCCTTTTAACAACTCCAAAGCTGCAAAAAGGCTGGTAATAACACAACCAGATTAAGAGGGGATATGATCAGAGTTAACAAAATAATGAATAGTATAGAGAAGGTAGATTGGGAGCTTCTGTTCTGTCTCTCAGCAAAAAGGAAAAAAAACTGCATTCAATGAAACTGAAAGATGGCAAATTCAAAACTGATGTTTCAAATGATGTGTGATTAGACTGTGGAACTCATTGCCACTAGATGTTGAGGCCAAGAGTGTAGCAAGATTCAAAGGAGGCCTGGACATTTATATTGATAAGAATATCTAGAGCTATAATAGCTATAATAGTGCTAACAAACATTTTGGAAGGGATGTCAAACCTCATGCTTCAGCATTATTAGGGAACAGGATGAGACCTTCATGAGGAGCATGTTATCCTACATTTGCCTGCTGTAGGGTTTCTGAAGCCTTCTTCTGAAGTGTCTGGTGTTGGCCACCATTGGAGGCAAGATACTGGACTAGCTGAACTGTACAGAAACTCAGAGTCAGAAAGTTTAATGTCAGAAGGGACCACCAGGTCAGCTAGTCTGACATCCTGCATATCACAGGCCACTAATCACCACCCAGCATCTGCGCACCAAAACCGACAACCAGAATTATACCCAAGCATTGCAGCCCTCAGGAGACTAAACTATTGTGTGCCATAGGCAGAGAACAGGAGGAACCAAGGGGCACCAATATCCGAAGCCCCTGCAATGGCATGGAATTGATTAAATGAGATCTACGCAGATGTTCCCAGCAAGTGACTCGTGTCCCAGATTGTAGAGGAAGGCAAAAAATCCTATGTTCCCTTTGGGTAACCTGGGATCTGGCAGCAGGGGGCTGTGTAAATCTATCTGTTCAAGAAGTCCTTGCATCCCCACTTAATGGAACATTTCTCTTCCCTCACTGTGCCCGAGTGCGAGGAATCAGCTGAGCTCCCTGAAAAACTCAGTTAATACTGCTCTTTATCAACAGAGGCCAATGTAGGACCATGTGAGGCTAACTCCAATTTGCTCCCAGACCTGAGCCTGCTTCTTAGCATCTGTGGCATTCCCAGTGTGCCATCAACTCATTGGAACTTGACATGCGGATGGAACAGTATTACTGTGTAAAAACAAAGATTTTCATGATAGTTCTCCCTACAAATGTTAACGCTTGTCCATATTCTCTGTTGATCTAAATGGCAAGGCCTTCAGAAATGTATTCCCTTACTCAGCTTTAGAACTTGTTCTGTAGCTGAAAGAGAACATCAGGTATATAGTCTCTGTCTTAAAAAAAAAAAAATCGAGACTACAGAATTCCGTCCACTTGGTGTTAAAGGATTTTTAGCTTTCTGCTGTGTTTGCCATTTTTGTGAGCACATTACAACTGACGCAGGTCAGTTTAGTAATCTCAAACATACTTAAGCAACAAATACAGCCTGCTCCCACTGAAGCCAACAGGAATTTTGCCACTGACTTTGCTGGGAGCAGGATCTCGCCTTAAGGCAGGATAGTACACCTTGGGTAATGTTATAAAGGCATAAGAGGGTATGATTATCTTGAAATCAGTTACCTGGAATGTCTTATTGCTATTATGCAACAGACTTTACACTTTTTAGACCTGTTCATTTCTTGGACGCAACAGAAATGGCTGACACAGAAATCACTAGTTGTGCCCAAAGTTCTAAAGTCATTCCATTATTATAGCTTTTATGATAGTGACAGTTGTTACAATTACAGTAGGACTTTGATTACAACCCTGTTTTCACATACTCAACATTCTGAAAAACTCTCCTTTGGGGCTGAAGATTTCCATTTTAGAGCTCAGCCCCGAAGTAATTTTTTTTTTAGAAAGTGAAGCAAGTTTTTTAAATTCTTTGTTAAATTATTAAAGAGTGTAGAGAAACTTAAAGACTTTTTTTTTGCTTAAAAGTAACCCAAAGACCACTGGAAAAACCTTACTCTGCATGCAAATAGACCTTAAAAGTTACCCTGTGATGCTTGCAGACCACTCATGAATGTGAGTACCAACCAGGGCAGACTGTTACATACCAGGGCACAAACCACTCCAGACAGCCTGACACATGCATCCAACATGTAGCCCAGCATTTAAGTGTTAGGTTTGCAACATCTGTGTGTGACCTGAAGTGAAAGACATGTCGCAAACAGGCCTTTCAACTGAAATGTCATCACCTAGGGGAGGTAGCTGCCTCAGCAGAAAAATACAGTATAAGATGCCACAGGTCTGCTGTTACACATCACAAAAGACCGCTATTCTTGGTCACATTTAGGACAAGTCATTAATAGACTAAAATTGCCCAAAAGAGCACACAACTCAGAGCTGAAGAATGATAGAAATCATATGTAGGCTGACCGCTCCCTATTGGGCTATGAATCAGTAGTGATTAACTTGTGTGTTTCTGAGAGTATATGGACTATATTATGCTTGTAAAACAGGCCATAGATATGTGAATTTCAGAGAGATGTGCGTAAACTACTGCTGGGTAGGGTACACTATGCCCCTTTTGAGATGTGTCAGATACATGTATCTGTACTAATGCACCTTTTGGAGGGCACACATCCTGCCATAGGTACAGAGATGGCTGCTGGTGCTCTCAGATGAAGAAGTTCCATTTTTGGTGCTATATATTTGCAGATCTGACTCAAACCCTCAGAAATGAAGGGCACAGGAAAGATGTTCTCAACTCACATAATATACTGGAAGTTTGAGTATTAGGCTAAGCAGGGTGGTTTAGCTTCATTGTACTTTTGGGGATAAGCATACAGACAAGGTATCTACTTTTATAGCTAGCTCTGCACAAAAATATTTATTGTTTAAAATATGTTGGTGCCTCGCAACAAGTACCACACTTAGTGAAGTGTCCCGTACCAATGTGGCATTTTTATGATGCACCTCTGACATCAAAAATTGTGACTCTCCTTTAAAAACAATTTTAACCTCCTGCATAGTTTCCAGAACACACACTTGAAACCACACCATGTTTACTCCATTCCTGGCCAGAGAAACTGCCTGTGCCAGTTCAGTTCATGGCCTGAATGTTGGTTGACACCCGCTCTGGTTTCCTCTTTCTAGGTCTCTGAGCCAATAAAATCACACATGATCTGTGAATACCTGATGCACAGCCTTATTAGTGTACATCTTTAATCCTCAAAACAGTAAGAGGAAAGAGGCTCATGTATAAAAAGATCCTGCTTTGATTATCCTTTTATAGAAACGGCAATGGTTTTCCAGGACACTGCAGACGAACTCAGGATTATGTAATGACTATGTGCCAGGGATACAAGTAAAGTGAACAGTCTTATGAACATTTTATTCAGATCTTGAGGCTCAGGCTGTTTAAACGTCAAAGAATCCTGGATAACAGAGAGAACATTGAAAACATTGCGTACCTTGGTGCAGTGAGTTTGTTTGGCAGCTGATTTTATGCTTGCATTAATAAAAGTGTGAAAACAGTTCTAGGCTGCACAATTACATGTTCCGAAAAGTGACATTGCACCTACTTTTGGTGCCTGTTCAGTAGAAGGTTTGTGTGAAGCCATGAGGCTTGGTGTGTGTTATGCCTTCTAAATTCAGATTGATTAAAATCATCTGCATGGACTGTAGAGCAACCCTTTCTTCTCTTTCTTTCTGGGCATCCTTTCCTTGGCAACAAGGGAAAGAATTTACATTTCTCTCCAATACACTATGATGACAATTTTGACACGTATAAATTCCCTAGCCCAGGTTCTCTAAATATCTTGAGCATAGGAAAATAAGTCCCTAGTTGAAGAGAAGTGGGGGCAGGAAGTGGTAATTGGTATAGAAGCAATAAACTAGGAATAATCATAAGAGGCAAGAAAGGCTGATTGTATTATTACTAAGGAGGTCCATCCTCGTAATGAATAGGAATCTAATATCTTGAGGGTCTGGCAAGAGACACAAGAGGCTGTACCATGATATAAGGGGGCTACTTCCAATTTGCTTTGATGGTAAATTGGCTTAGAATATGAATGGAAAAGATATATCCTGGGTAGAATGCTGCTTTCAGTATAAAATACCTACCCTGTTGGGACATTCTTGGAGGCAAGAACAACAAATCTTGATAGATTAAAAATAACAAAGCTTATTTAACTGTCTGGCTTTTAAAATATGTTTTCAATAAGGCCTCATACTGATGGGGTGATCAGTTAACTATGAAAGTAAGAGAACTTCAACTTGGATTTCAAAGCTTAGATCCCATTCAGGAATCTCCTTACTTTTTATTATTCTATCACGATAGCGGCAAAAAAGCGGCAGTGTGGTAGGTGCTGCCCAAGCATATAGGAATGCATGATTCCTGTCTGGAAGAGTTTACGATCTAACGTAAGAGAAGATGGAGCAAGTGAATGCAAGAAAGAAAAGGAGGGAAGGGAAGTCAAGAATAAATGTTTGTGTGGTTATGCAGACTGGATATGTGCACAACTTAATGGTTCTGAGTCATTTAAAAAGTAGTTAAATGTTTAAAGTAAATAAATATCAGGCAACACTGGCTGTTGCTAAACTTGCAGGTCATCAGAAATGGTCTTGAGAAAGGATTTGAAGGAGAGCATATGACACAGATCAGTTCATACTATGTTGAGGCAGAGTGGAAGAAGGCATGGAGATGCAGAAGTTGACAAATGGGGGTGTCAAAGCTGGCATTGCTGGTGGATCAGAGGGGCAGAGGATGAACTGGTAAGAGAAGACCAGAGAAGCATGGAGGAGAAGACTTGGGAAGGGCCTTGAAGACAGGAAGCTGGAGCTTGATGTGGTGAAAATCTGAATCTAGTGGGTTTTTTTTATTTTTTTATATGGCTCAGCAAAATTCAGACACCAGGCCCGTGATGCCAGGCTTCAGGCTGAAACCTGAGCTGCAGCCTCCACTCAGTAAAGATAACCAACCTGTCCTTGGACAGACTCTTCCTAAAGTGCCTTTGCCTCCTTTCATGTTGACAGTCAAGTCCCTCTACCTGCTCATCTACTCTCTTGCATCATCATCATTTTGGGCAGGAAGGCAAAAAGCCAGGGATTCGGGGGGGTGGGGGAGGAGAAGCCTCCATCAGGGGAACGGAAGGTGGCAGAGGCACTTAAGAGGCTGGGTAAGGGGTGTTTACCAGCTGCCATGTGGGGGGCGGGGGGAGGATGTTGATCTTCAGTAGAAAGCCACACCTGCAGCTTAGATTTGTGCCTCTGAAGTTTGATGAATTCTGAAAAAAACCTAAAACAAAGCTAGAGTTCAAAACGGACATTCCTAATATCCTAATACTAATCAAGAACACACAAAAAATGCAGAAACCCCACTGTTTCAAGCTTTGCAGTTTACCTTTATATGAATTCAACCTACATTTAGAAAAAATGGATTAATTCAATCTGTAAAACATGCCACATACTGTAAAAGTCCATTCAATCACCAAAGTATCACTTACAACCTTGATTCCACTTTCCTAGAGGGACAGTCACTCTTCAGATTGTGTTATTGGTTTTACTCATACAGGTCACAGGTTCTGAACTTGCACTGTAATTCCTATACTGTTAACTGCAAGGACCTTTATGTTTAAGGGCCCAAATTTGCTCCCACTGTAGTAAATGGCAAAGCTTTTGTAAACTTTAGGGAGAAGGACTGGGTCAGAACTTTGAAAATCTGAAAAAAATACTAATCTTTTTTTCTCCTTATTTACAAACTTAAACCAATATTCTATGGTGTAAACCCTTGTTACAGAAGCTAATTTTGTCATTGGTTTACATACCCTATAGTCATGTTTTCACTCTTGCTAAATTCCAGTGGAGGAAGGAGAAGGATGGTCTTGTGGTTAAGCCACTGGATCCAGGATAACTGGGTTCAATTCCCAGCTCTGCCACATACTTTCTGTGTGACCCTGTGCAAGTCACTTTCTCTCTGTCTCCATCCCCAATCTGTAAAATGGGTGTAATGCTTCTTTTCCGCAACCCTTTTGTCTGTCTTGTCTATTTAGATTGTAAGCTCTCTGGGGCATGGACCAGATCCTCTGTTACTAAGTGCTTACACAGCATATAGCACAATCAGGTGAGGCCTGCATGCTTACTGTAATATAGAAATACTACTGTTAATGCTAATAATAAAATACCCCTGGAATTAACTTTGTTTAAAATGAGAAAAATTACTAATTCAACACTATTTGGTTAACACCCTTCCTAATTATTATTAATAATTTCTATAATGGTAGTGGCTGAAAGAACTCATTCAGGCATGCGTTTCTATGTTCTAACTACAACTATTCATTTAGTAGCTGGATAAAGAGTGGATTCAAACAACAGTATTTTATTATTTATGAAGTCATAGGTGTGGATCTCTCCCTATATATTTGTAAATCACCAAGGGCATTCCCCTGAGGAATTTACTGCCTAAAGGTCTGATCCTGTGAAGAAAGGAATCCCCTCAACCCTCACTGATTTGCACCGGTGTTGCAGGTACTCACGGCTTCCAACGGGTGCTCAGCGTTAGCCACTGATTCTTTCCCAGTGAATTGTGGGAGAACTTGTTTGTCCATCTGGGCACATAGGGGGATTTGTGGGAAGGCACTGGAGAACCACCAGCACTCAAGTGATTTAGCCTCCGTCCTCACTGCAAAATGGTGGGTTACCAGCAGGAGTGAAAGCCTCATCCCCAGCCGAGACAGCCAGCCTGAGTTTAAAGCAACATCAAACTGGGATCATAGAATATCAGGGTTGGAAGGGACCTCAGCAGGTCATCTAGTCCAACCCCCTGCTCAAAGCAGGACCAATCCCCAACTAAATCATCCCAGCCAGGGCTTCGTCAAGCCTGACCTTAAAAACCTCTAAGGAAGGAGATTCCACCACCTCCCTAGGTAATCCATTCCAGTGCTTCACCACCCTCCTAGTGAAAAAGTTTTTCCTAATATCCAACCTAAACCTCCCCCACTGCAACTTGAGACCATTACTCCTTGTTCTGTCATCTGGTACCACTGAGAACAGTCTAGATCCATCCTCTTTGGAACCCCCTTTCAGGTAGTTGAAAGCAGCTATCAAATCCCCCCTCATTCTTCTCTTCTGCAGACTAAACAATCCCAGTTCCCTCAGCCTCTCCTCATAACTCATGTGCTCCAGCCCCCTAATCATTTTTGTTGCCCTCCGCTGGACTCTTTCCAATTTTTCCACATCCTTCTTGTAGTGTGGGGCCCAAAACTGGACACAGCATGGGGCACGGGTCACTTGCTGAAGGCTTCTCTGCACCTTGAGGTCTTTAAACCACGATTTGAGGACTTCAATAACTCGGGCATAGGTTAGGGGTTTGTTACAGGAGTGGGTGGGTGAGATTCTGTGGCCTGCGTTGTATAGGAGGTCAGACTAGATGATCATAATGGTCCCTTCTGACCTTAAAGTCTATGAGTCACAGTACTCCAGATGAGGCCTCACCAATGTCGAATAGAGGGGAATGATCACGTCCCTCGATCTGCTGGCAATGCCCCTACTTATACAGCCCAAAATGCCGTTAGCCTTCTTGGCAACAAGGGCACACTGTCGACTCATATCCAGATTCTCATTCACTGTAACCCCTAGGTCTTTTTCTGCAGAACTGCTGCCTAGCCACTGGGTCCCTTGTCTGTAGCAATGCATGGGATTCATCCGTCCTAAGTGCAGGACTCTGCACTTGTCTTTGTGAAAATTCATCAGATTTCTTTTGGCCCAATCCTCTAATTTGTCTAGGTCCCTCTGTATCCTATCCCTACCCTCCAGCGTATCTACCAGCTTAGTGTCATCCTCCCAGTTTAGTGTCATCTGCAAACTTGCTGAGGGTGCAGTCCACGTCATCCTCCAGATCATTAATGAAGATATTGAACAAAACCGGCCCCAGGACCGACCCTTGGGGCACTCCGCTTGATACCGGCTGCCAACTAGACATGGAGCCATTGATCACTACCCGTTGAGCCCGACAATCTAACCAACTTTCTATCCACCTTATAGTCCATTCATCCAGCCCATACTTCTTTAACTTGCCGGCAAGAATACTGTGAGAGATCGTATCAAAAGCTTTGCTAAACTCAAGGAATAACACGTCCACTGCTTTCCCCTCATCCACAGAGCCAGTTATCTCCTCATAGAAGGCAATTAGGTTAGTCAGGCATGACTTGCCCTTGGTGAATCCATGCTGACTGTTCCTGATCACTTTCCTCTCCTCTAAGTGCATCAGAATTGATTCCTTGAGGACCTGCTCAATGATTTTTCCAGGGACTGAGGTGAGGCTGACTAGCCTGTAGTTCCCCAGATCCTCCTCCTCCCCTTTTTTTAAAGATGGGCACTACATTAGCCTTTTTCCAGTCATCTGGGACCTCCCCTGATCGCCATGAGTTTTCAAAGATAATGGCCAATGGCTCTGCAATCACATCCGCTAACTCCTTTAGCACCCTCGGATGCAGTGCATCCGGCCCCATGGACTTGTGCTCGTCCAGCTTTTCTAAGTAGTCCTCAACCACTTCTTTCTCCATAGAAGGCTGGTCACCTCCTCCTCATGCTGTGTTGCCCAGTGCAGTAGTCTGGGGGCTGACCTTGTTCATGAAGATAGAGGCAAAAAAAATCATTGAGTACATTAGCTTTTTCCACATCCTCTGTCACTAGATTGCCTCCCTCATTCAGTAAGGGGCCCACACTTTCCTTGACTTTCTTCTTGTTGCTAACATACCTGAAGAAACCCTTCTTGTTACTCTTAACATCTCTTGCTAGCTGCAACTCCAAGGGTACGTCTACACTACCAGCCGGATCGGCGGGTAGCGATCGATCTATCGGGGATCAATTTATCGCATGTAGTGTAGATGCGATAAATCGATCCCTGATCACTCTCCCGTTGACTGCTGAACTCCAGCTCGGCGAGAGGCGGAAGCAAAGTCGACGGGGGAGCCGCGGCCGTCGATCCCACGCCGTGAGGACGCAAAATAAGTAATTCTAAGTCGATCTAAAGATACGTCGACTTCAGCTACGCTACTCTCGTAGCTGAAGTTGTGTATCTTAGATCAATCCCCCCCTAGTGTAGACCAGGCCCAAGTGTGATTTGGCCTTCCTGATTTCACTCCTGCATGCCTGAGCAATATTTTTATACTCCTCCCTGGTCATTTGTCCAATTTTCCACTTCTTGTAAGCTTCTTTTTTGTGTTTAAGATCAGCAAGGATTTCACTGTTAAGCCAAGCTGGTCGCCTGCCATATTTACTATTCTTTCTACACATTGAGATGGTTTGTTCCTGCAACCTCAATAAGGATTCTTTAAAATACAGCCAGCTCTCCTGGACTCCTTTCCCCCTCATGTTATTCTCCCAGGGGATCCTGCCCATCAGTTCCCTGAGGGAGTTAAAGTCTGCTTTGATGAGAGATTGTGTATGTGGACAGGAGGTGGGTTAGGGGCAACACCGGAGTTAGAGCCCGAATTTACTCTGCAGTGAAGAAGACTGTAAGAGCAGTTCTTCATGAGATAGAACTGGATCAGAGATTAGCAACAGAAAGCTAAGTGAAAGAGAGTTGTGGGGATGGATTCTGAGCAGAATATTGTTAAAATTCTTCCAGGTTTCATCCAGAATATACATACACAACACAAAAAGTAATCTTGATAAACAATAAGGGAAATTCATGCCCGCTCATTACAATCAAGCTCTAAGTTTGAGTCTTTGAAGCATCCTAGGACTGAGAGGCTCCTTTGATATTTATTTATATTACGATCAGGAATGAGTTACTCTGGAGAGTAAAAAGAAGAGAGCTTAGCTGAATGAAAACGGCTTGCATTCAAGTCATTCATTAATTACAGAAATAGAAAGTCAAAACAAAGGATACCTGACCCTAAAAACGTCTGAAAGCTCCAGAGGAGGAGAATTTTTAATTACTTCAGGGAAACAATGTTTCTAACACTGGTAAAGAGAATTTTACTCCTAAAAATGAGCCAAAATTTGGCTAATACATAGAGAGCAAAATTCAGAAAAAATAAATACTCAAATCAGCAATTGCAGGTGTAGTGACAATACTGTAAACATGTTTGCCAATTTCAGGTAGTTTATTACTTCAGGGTCATTAGGTTCTGCCTGTTTTTGTTCTGCTTAGCTAAGCAAGATGTTCCTTGTTACGTAAACGTTCTGCTCAGCATTGGTTTCCATAGGTCAAAGGGAGAGGAATGAACACATTACTTCTGCTGGGAGTGGTAGCAAATAGCCCATCTGTTGCAGTACCAAGATCTGCACCAGTGAAACTAACAATGATTTCCTGTGTTCATTGCCAGATGCAAACAGTATTTAGTCCCCATAAAAACTGACACCCTAAAGATGTCTGAAAGTTATAATGCCCCTATTCCCTCACAAAGCAGCACGTTGCAAGCAAATACGTTTTTGCATATAGAAATTTTAAAACATAGCAAAAGCACCCAATAAACTTATTGTATGATTTATGAATATTTCTAAGATTCTACTACTCTCTCCATGTCAGTTGAAGAATGACATTCTGACACTTGAGGATCAGAGCAGTTCTCTGCTATAAACACACTTGTTAAGCCCAGAGCCCCTTGACCTAAAAAGCATAATTGTGTTAGCAGTAATTATAGGTACAATTTTAGGAGCTGGGTATTTAAAGTTATGTGCTTTAGTATGAATTTCGGTGCCTAAGTAGGAATGGCCTGATTTTAAAAAGTGCTGAGCACTGGCAGATCTCAGACTTCAATGGAGTTATTTCTGATTTGCCCCAGTGTGACAGGAGAATCAGATCAATGACTACATAGGCAAATATAGCAGGTATTATATATGCTGGAATACCATAGCTAACACAGCCTTGAACACTGGAAACTGGTTTCACTGAGAGGGGAAATGTTCATCATGAACAACAAGGTTCGCACCTACCCTTTTTGAAAACTGCTATGGGATCTCTTATGTAAAACTTGAAAGCCAAAGAATGGCGGAAGGAACTTCCATTTAACATCTTGTCAGGGAGGAGGGCTGTCATTTAGATAGGACTGTAAAAGATTAAGAGTTCAGCATGCTTTACTTACTTTATTAGCTGTGGCAGATGGGCAAGAAGAAGAAATATTGAGCATTCTCATGGAGACTTCCAAATGTTGGGGTGGAAGAAAAAAGTTAGGAATGACAATAGGATCTGGTCTGAACAGAGCTGTTAAGCAATAACATCTTGCAGTGCTTTATAATTATAGAAAACTCTGTAGTTATGCATTTGGATTCAGCATCATCACAAAAGCTGTTCTTAATGGATCCATGATTTTCTAAATAATCCTATTTATTTTTAATTTCTGAACGTTATATCATTCAGATCACTCAGCTCTGTTGCATAGCTCCACAGAGTACAGAACATTAATGTAATATGACACTCCTGTAGAGCCTTATTCTGAAAAATCCAACATGCTTTACAAAAGGTGATATGTGAAATATAGGTATTACTTTGACCATTACTGAAATGTGGCAACTCTTTTTCATTAATTAAAAAAAGAAAGTTATTTAAGTCTCTTTTAAAATAAAGGAAACATGGCAAGCTGCAATAGCGCACATCAACATTACACAATTGTTTTGTTGGCAAGAAGTGAAAAACAGCTTTCAGTTCAAGCTGTTTGGAAAAATGCACGTAGGCAGGATGTAATTAGCCAGACTGAAATGTGATCGAGACACTGAGATTAATTCACCTAATCCTTGCACAAAGTGTCATGGGAATTAATGGCCACAAATGGTCAGGAACCCTATTACAGATCACCTGACTGACAGCAGAACAATGCTTCCTAATACGCTGCTGGGACATCAATTCTGGTTTAAGAGGGAAGAATGCTACATACTGAATCCTCACTTCCTACAGCTCCTAGGTATTCCTTGGAGGTCTCCCATTCAAATAATAGCCAGGTCCAAATTGTGAAGTCTCCTGGGATCACAACAGAAGGTGGTACTAGCTGCAATAAAACTAAATTTGATAATTTTGACACTTCCAAAGTAATACAAGTTAGGACTAAAACTGTGACCCTAATCCATTCAATTGTGCCCAAGTATTACAAAATATGCAGTTTGTAAGATGACCCTTAATTGGGGGACTATTGTTAAACCTATGCACAATAGAGTTGTTCAAGACACAATTTTCCTGTTAAAGAAAGCTGCATCCAGTTTGCTCCATGTAGTGTTTGGGAAGACACTGGCGGGTGGGAGGGGGCAGGCAGGAGTGGAATCGATCATGTATTAATTGCCAACTGTAATTGAAAATTAAGTTTTTGATTAAAACGGACTAACCCTCTGGTTAACTAACACTAATTTGCTTACAAGTGACAGACCAACATGGGATCCCAGTGTTCGGGAATCCATCAGTTTCCATCCAACTTTAACATTAGTTTAAATTAATCAGGAAAAAAAGGAACAGTTTAAACAAGAAGCATTTTGCCAGACAATGGCTAAAACAAGAGCTTGAAAGTTCACACACAAAAATTGGTAAAACACACAATTGTGGTTAGGTTGAATCCTTGCCTGTTAAACTTTACACCGGCAGATAATTTTACATCCCCAAAAAGGGGTTTAAAAGGAAAATGTAACACAATCATAGTGTCAAGTATCAGAGGGGTAGCCGTGTTAGTCTGGATCTGTAAAAGCAGCAAAGAATCCTGTGGCACCTTATAGACTAACAGACGTTTTGCAGCATGAGCTTTCATGGGTGAATACCCACTTCTTGCATCCGAAGAAGTGGGTATTCACCCACGAAAGCTCATGCTGCAAAACGTCTGTTAGTCTATAACAGGGGTAGGCAACCTATGGCACGCGTGCCGAAGGCGGCACACGAGCTGATTTTCAGTGGTACTCACACTGCCCAGGTCCTGGTGGCTCTGCATTTTAATTTAATTTTAAATGAAGCTTCTTAAACATTTTAAAAACCTTATCTACTTTACATACAATAATAGTTTAGTTATAGAAAGAGACCTTCTAAAAACGTTAAAATGTATTACTGGCACGCGAAACCTTAAATTTGAGTGAATAAATGAAGACTCGGCACACCGCTTCTGAAAGGTTGCCGACCCCTGGTCTATAAGGTGCCACAGGATTCTTTGCTGCTTTTACAATCATAGTGGTGATCACCAATTACGTTCTAATAGAGCCACTCACTATTTCTTAGCATGCAAACTGCACTTGATGAAAAAGACAAAAAAGGATACAACACAATACTAGATTTCACAGACTTTTCTGACTCTTCAGGCAGATCCTCACGGCTCTCATCAGAGCAGCTCCCACTATTTCTTGTAGACTCTGACTGCGCAGATAAATTCTGAATATGCATCTCTTCATCAGACTCACTTCCTTCCTCACCTTGATAGTCTGCATCTAAATACTCACTACTTTCCTCCTTTCTTTCTCTGGCAATGGTCTTGGCCACACCAAAATCTCCACTGCCTGGTAAATCCAATGCTTCTCCAGATATTGCATGAAACTCTTTGTCTTGTTCTGCTTCTTGGGCTTCAATTGCTCCATTGTGATTGACATTCTCTTTTTCTAATGACCCAACATCTGCTTGATGCATTTTGGGTAAATGTGCAGGCTGAAACAGCTCTGAATCAGTTGCTTCAGTATCACTATTTGGACCTTCAAGGCCTTTTCTCACTACACATGCAGCATTCTCTTCAATATAGGGATTAGCACAGGATCTAGCAGTCCTGGGCATACTTGGGTGGTTGTTCTCCGGTATACTGGACAAAAAGCTACTTCTTATACTCTCTCCTTTTTCTAAACATTCAGTAGCCACTGAGTATTGGTCCTCATTTCTCAAGTCTATTGGCTGGCTGTCAGGTCCCTGCTCCCCTTCAGATACAATGCTGGACCAGGGACTGGTTTTGTCAGTGACTGTAGTTATTTCATTCAGAGTCCTTGGTTCTATGACATCCTCTTCATACTCTTCATCACTGTTGGACCGGATGGCATGTGTATCCTCCTCTGTCTGGATGTGGTCCAATGACACAGGATGCTCATTTTCAGTGGCGGCTTGGTCTAGAAATTCATAGAGCATACCTCTCCCAAATGCAGACCTTCCGAGAGAGAATAAAGATGGTGTATCTATGTGGGCACTTGGCGATTCCATTCTTGATTGGTCTTGGTGCATCTCAGTTCTCACTGCTCCATCCTTTTGATCCGATACAACATGAAGGGCGTGTTTAGTGCCTGAATTTCTGATATTGTCTTGAAGCACGTTTGAAGATTCTTTGGTATTTTTCGTTATAGTCTGCAAATCTGATTGATGGTAAACAGCATCAGTACATACAGGAGATGAAGGCTTCAACTCTGATCTTTACTCTTTAGTACAGCTATAGCTGCACTACTTGTGAATAACCACATATGCAATGAATGATTAAAGGAGCTAAGTATGTAAAGCTTGGGGCAAATAAAAATTGGGACAATGGGAAGGGGATGGCGCTTGATAACAGTTCACAAATGTCAGAAGGGCGCAAACACTGAGAAGGGGAGGGAATTTGTTTAGGGTGGTATAGGGCAGAATAATGAAAAGTACTGCGATGAAATTGAGGAAGAGAAAAGTTGACTATGAGGAAAAAAGTTTCCTCACTTTTTTACTCACTGACTTCGACACCTTTTAGTGGAACAGTCCCCCAAGAGAAAGTGAACAGCCCCCATTGCCGGGACAGTTATAACCAGTCTGGACAAAAACCACTAGCAACAAGGGAACAATCCTACATTGGCCAGAAACAGGAGATGGGAACTAGCTCACCCAGTTACCTTTTCTACCACTAGGTTCGACAATCCTATGGAACAGGGCTAGAGGACATAGGTCTCACTGATACTCTCTAGTTTTGCATATCTGATGGTAATCTGCAGGCTTCTATCTATTTCTATATTAAAAATCAAATGAGAACCCACGTAGATGATTGCCAATTAAATATTTATACCAACTGAAAGTCACAAGAGAACACTGATTTGTTACAGAGCAAAAGTTACAAAAATGATATATTTCAATATTAACAATGAAGAGTTGCATGCGTCATCTATATAATGTAGGAAGCAGGGGAAAGGAAAGGTTGATTGGCCTAGGAGTCTAATTATAAATGGCCTCCTTTGATACAGCCATGTCTTGGCCATTTACAATTTATTTTAATAATAAGGAAATCTATTTTTAGTTTCTAGTTAGAGATCAGATGTACCTCATTTCATCAAAATCTTTCAGGGATTAGAGCATCTGAGATAGATATGTGGATATGCAAGAGAAGCAAAGAAAATAGTATACTGAGGTGAGCAGGACAAAGATGGCAAAGTCTAGAGAACAGGAATAAGTGGCATCAGAATCAAGATGCTAATACTGTATACCAGAAGGAATGGCCCTGTAACATGGGAGATGGTGGCACAGTACCAATCCTAGAGGGTAGACAGAGGTAGATACTGCAGACAACCTGCTTCATACTGATGACAGTCTCTCTTCTACCCACTACTTTATTATAAAAAGGCACAACAGACCACTTGGGATTCCCAGCCAACTTGCTAATCACAATGTACTGGAGCTGGATCAGAATGGTCAGAGATGACTAGGCTAATATGAAATTAACTGCAAACAGTAACAAGGCTAGTGCCAAGGAAGGGCAGTAAGTCGATAGGTGGTTTAAGAGGTAGGGTGGCGTGAAGAGATGGGGACTTTAAAACCACCACGGGAAACAAAGATATTTCACTTGACTCACTACTGCTACATATCCACTTCTGTAGACAATGTGGTACAAAATTTATCAGCACTACTAGTGAAGAACAGATACACCTGAAATGATATAGGGAAATATAGGTAGGCTAGCATATAATTAACAGGACAGAAACCAATCACTAACTACTACTTAATCTCATCTTCCTAATGTTGTATTTACATATATTTTACTTAATGGGCTTGTCAGCTAAGATTCCAACACCACCACTACAGTACTGGAGCAATTGCCTCAGGGACCAGCACAAATTAGTTGTCTGTTAGAGGTTGGTCTTCTTAAAATTAAAGATTGGGAAAAGTTGTGTCAGGAGTTTTGGGGCCACTTTAAAGAGGGGATTTAAAACAAGGGATTACCTAGTGCCTGTGGCTCTTGGTAAAGTATTCCAAACAAGGTAACTTCTTACCATTGATCAGAGTGCTGACTTGAGAGACCAAGTGACTAGATTTTTCCAAAAGATGGTGTCCATCAGGATCTACCATTCTGGTCCCAAACTCTTGGCAATCCCCATTCTGCTGTTCCCGATTTCTCTTCGATGTGGTGCCATAGCCATCATCAGGGAAAGAGCTGGTTAATTTCTGACTGAAGTATCTCTGAATCTCATCCAGCTCAGTCAAGTTTCTTCTGTAAGCCATGTAAGAGAACAAAGATTCATAATGTATAATACCTGACTAATTAATCTTGTTTTACTAAGGTTTAGAACTAGGCTAAAAAACTATTATCCAGCCAAAAATTTAATCCATAAAATCCCAACCTAGAAATGATTATTTCTGAGCCAAACAGGAAAAAATAAAGGGAACCTCATGTAAATCAGTTAATGCTTTGAGTTTTGTGTGTGATCAAAATGCTTACAAGGTTTGTTCGTTTTCCTCTCTTAGCTCAGAGAGGACTTTTGGTAACATAGAGTAAGTTAAGTTACAGGATGACAGAGATGGATAGTGCTAAGTATTCAGTCTTGATTTCCAAACACTGCTGCTATCCAGTCCTGGGGCTTCTCACAGCTCTGCCAAAGCGGGACAAATCTAACCTGTAGCAACCCTCAATATTCCAGTCTTGTTTTAATACTGCCGTTAAGTTACAGTACTATACCACTAACACCCAGTTTCATAAGATTACTATATTAATTTCAAGTTTATTTTAAAAGAGAAATTTTGCAATTCTTGCATCCAAGATTTACTTTGTGAACCTAAAGCCATATACCACACTGGTAGCCATGGGTTTGCTTTACCTGAGAGCAGTTAGAAGTGAAGTACGTGATGAATGTGACAGGGAATCTAATCTTCCAGCCCTTTGTGCGTTCCCTTCCACCTGCTGCAAGGACTCATGAAATCTGCGAACATTTTGCATGTGCTCTTCATGACGAGGTGTCCATGTCTCTGTGGGACTAATTCTGCTAAAAATGGGTATATATTTATATACATGCACCAGCACATCTCTACCTATGAAAGATCTGCCAACTAAATATATCAAAGCCTGTTAAAAATACTCCCCTTGCATCATTAAAGAAGCATTAATGGATTAAGCCCAGAGCATGCAAAATTTGGCAAGAATGACATTAGGAATTCACAAAAAGCCTGAGAACTGCACCTAATTTGCATAATAATAGAGTAGATTGCAGGCATCCTCCTTTTTAACACAGAAGTGCAGCCCACAGATATAGGTGCCAGCTTACAATGACCAATCTGGATCGAAACAGCCAGTTGTTCAGATGAAGAAGGAGCACTATTTGCCGGTGCCGGTACTCTTTGCAAACTTCAACAGACAGAGCTAATAAAACCTTGCCTGGCAGGCTGCTTCTAGGTTCTAGGTAGAAGGATTACCTTCCACATACTCTAAACAAGCAGGCCATGAATTAATCCTCTTTCTTACATGTTGCTCAGTGTGAGCTGCAGTTACTGCTAGTAACAGCTATGAACAAAAGGGATGTCCCCATAGCATCTGTTTTTAGCAAGAGTAAGCAGAAATTACTGCAGGGTGTCTACCAAAGCCGGTCTCAGGGATGTGCAATATGGGCATGCCTCTTCACCCCTCATTTGGTGACAACGAAAAGAAGCATGACAAAATACATAGAGATATCATAGACACCCATCCCTACCCCACATTCCATTAAGCAGGGCAGAGGAAAACAACAGCCAGTCTTGGCAGCGGTACTACATTATATCTAGGGGTACAGGGAGGGAAAGAAGCAGCTGGGTGCCTCACTGGGGAGCGACTGTGATGTTGTAGTAAGGAATCGGTATCAGGACATTAGGAGATTGGCATCTCTTGGGACATTCACTCAAAAGTATATTTCGTAGAAAATTGATTGACAGTCTTACAATTAAGTGCAAGTACTGCACACAACTGTTTTAGTCCTTTAATCGCAGGGGCGTGGATCTGGAGTGAGAGGCGTGGGACCAGGTATATTTCACCCTGGTCAGCAGACTTAGAATTTGGGCTGGCAGGTGTCGGTAAAATTTTCAAGCTCTGAAAACAATAAATATTTACTCTTATTATTTTATTCCAGAGATATTCTTGTATCAGTGTTCTTACCGTTCCTGAGTAGTAAAATCAACATCCTTTGATGAAGTATTAAACAGTTGTCCAGAGTGTCTTGTAACATAGCTGGGGAATGCAGTACACAAGGCCCTTGCCTGGAATGAAAAAGGACTGTGTGCAGGAATCTGCAACAGCAAGATTAAGGAGAAATAAATGTGAGACTTCACTGAACTAACCAACAGTATAAACTTAAGTTTATAGACTGCTTTACATTTTCAAAGCACTTTACAAAGACTGACCAACGGGAACAAACCAACTTAAAATCTGGATTGTTTTATAAACATTAGTTAAAAGTAAGGCAGGTTCTAGCACCAAGAAGTCCCGCTGCCATTTTTCATGTTTTTACAATCATACCCTCCTAGTTAAAAAAAATGTATCTCTCCCCTGTCGCTGTGTGAAAGTTCCACACAAACAATAGGGGAAACTGACTAAACAACTATGCAGGGGAAACAGTGAAACTGACTACATGCAGAGTGCTATCAAATACATGGGTAAAGAAACTGAAAATAGAGAAAAATTATGTTTTTAATTTATAGTCATCTTATATGTTACATGTAATAATTTCATACAGGCATGTCTTTTTCACTTATATTCCAAGCTCTGTGGGGCAGGGACTTTCTCTGATATATGTTTGTACAATACCTAGAATAATGGGGCTCGGGCATCTAGGTACATTTATTGTAATATAAATAAGTTTTTAAAATGGAGAATTCAGGAATTTCCAGCATTTGTAAAGCCATGCTCAATCAACTACACAATGCTATATGTATAGTTAACTTTTCACTTTGTGAATCCAGAAAATTCATTGTTGGTTATTAGGAATGAAATCAGACTTGTGAATAGAAAGAAACTGGAGTACATACTGAAGAACCTGGTGCTTTGGTCCGAATCCTTGCCTGCCTTACTTCTTTGAGATGAATTATACTTTCAAGAGGGGAAATAGCTACTTTAATCTGCCCTCTGCATTGTCCACTGAAGTCTGTAATATTGTACCACCCACAGACTAACTGGAAGCCAGAAAGAAGAGGCGAGAGATCCACAGATGCAAATCCTATCACTCGTTCAACATCTGTGGGGAAAGAAGAGTGTAAATCACGCAGTTAAAACTAAGGTGTGCAAGCGTAACATTTGCACGGTTTAAAACAATCAGTTACACAGCCCTGAAACTTTACACAGCTTTACAGAGCAAACCTCAAAAAGTAAATAGTAAGCAGAGAACACAAAAGGCAAAGGCCAAGTTCAGGTAAAAAGGAAGTGAGGATTATGGAGTCTGAGAACAAAGTAGAAATGACACCTGGAAGGAGTGGGTTTTTAGGAGGGGTTGAAGGAGGAGACAGGATGTCTGCTGGACAAGGAGAGGGAAAAGGTTTCAAATGTAGGAGGGAATAGGAGTGTAGACATGAAACCAAGATGGTGAAGGAGGAAAAGAAGGAAGCTGTAAAGCAACAATATAGGGACGAATGGAGGGAGAAATGTCAGAGACATGTGTGGTAGCAAGATTACATAAAGCCTTTAAGCTGAGGACAAGGAGCCTGAATAGGATGTTCTTAAAAACAGAAAGACAAGGAAGGTATGTGAGGAAGCAATGACGTGACTGGAGTGGTCAGGGAAGGAAGTGGACTTTTGGATAGAATGCAAGAGTCTGAGCACATAAGCAGGATGGTCAGAAATACAATAATCAAGAAGAAAGTGGCCCAGACAAGTGGTTTTAGTGGTGGAGACAGTGAGGAAAGGGCAGACTATGGTGATGAGGAGTAATGGGACCTAGCAAGAAATCAGTTATAAAGGGGGAGAAGAAGAGAGATGCCAAGATTAAACCAAAGCTGTGAGCCTGGGAGACAGGAAGGTTAGTGGAGCTGGTGACAGATAGAGAAGGGAGGCAAAAATCAGGAATTCAATTCTGGAGAGATTGATTTTGGGTTGGAGGGGGCACATCCAAGAGGAATAGTCAGAGAGGCATCTGGAGACTATAATAATTCTCTCCTTCTGTCTAGTTTAACATCATGTTAATTATTCTATTAAATATTTCCCTTATTCAAAAAAGCAGCAGTATTAAAGAAATTAAAATAGATACGGTGAAGGACCCAACGTACTAAGGATTATGTAAAAACTGCTATCGCACTCACAAACCCTTTCCCTGCCTGGCAGAAAGTCTAGGTAAGCCTCTAGGGTCTTGCAGATTTAGTCCAAAAGAAAGTCCAGCTTTCCTACTTCACCCCAGGTTGCACTCTCTGGTGAGCTAACAGTGTCGCACAGCATGCCACAGTTACAAAACACCTATCAATGATTTGTTTACATAGAAGTGTATTAAGGCTGCAAGTAACATAGATGGTTAGTAATATGGGAGTTGTAGGTCTGTGCATTTCTACTTCACTCCAGGTAGGAACAGTTGGAATGATGCTGTGGGACACCTCAGCAGACCACCAAAGAATCAGGGGGCTTCCAAAAACATAAGGAAATAAGTAGGGGTGCAGGCATAGATTTGAGATACCAAATAATTATACCCATTAACTTGAGCCCATTGAAATTATTTTTAAAACAGATGTACCAGAGACCACTCAAGATCTCTAATCATTAGTTAGAGACATGTTTAGACTTGAAAAATCACAAATGCATTTTAAAACCAGTTCTTTTCTCTTTCCCTTAGCTGCAAAAACTCATTGTTGCTATTGCAGTTGTTGATATTACCAGCACTTAGATCAGTGTAAGAATTTAAAGTAACTTGAGGGCCTGAATTCATGCTTTGGCAGGTACAATGCCTTCACTTCACCTCTGTTATTACATGATGGGTTATACACTTATGAACTGAGATATCAGAAAGGCTAGTGATGCAAGAGGCATGGATAGCTTGAACAGTTGAAGGGAAAAGTAAACACATTTTGAAAAAACAGGGGAGTAAAGGAAAACGAGAGAGTTGAAAAAAAACTTTTAAGGCCAATTTGTGGAGCTCCATGACCCGCTTCTGGATCTAGGATTTCTTTTGGTTCTATTTACCAACTGATATTCCCTTTTCATTTTCAAAGCACTTTTAAAATGCCTGTGTGTGATTATTGTTACACTGTTACATTTATTGCAACAACTTGTCTGTTCTCTCCTGCACATGTCAGCAGGTACAGGGACAAACAATCCTACCAGCAAACACAAAAGAGGACATTGTTTGGGTTACTCCAGCAGTTCAAGTTATTCTTTTGGGAAAAAAACTTTTAGCAGAAATTGTGTCAATGGCTAATGGAGGTTTTTTAACAACAGGACAAAAGTCTATCAGACTTATACACTTTTTGTAGACTCAAAATAAAAATTTCTGTGGCAAAAATCAGCCAGCTAAACTTCAATACATTTTAAAAAATTAGTATTTTGAGTCAGCACTGGAGAGAAAAATAATAAAATACAGCTATCTCCCCAACATCACAGCATATTTTTTTTAACTTAAATTTGTTTTGTAGCAATTAAACATTGGAGGATCTAGTTTAACAATGACATGAGCAAACAGACTAATAGGGACAATGAGTACCTTTACCATTGTAACAACAAACAGGATGTGTAGATAAAGTGAATACCTACAGACTTAGGTATGTTGCCAGGCACAAGGCCTATGGCCAAATGCTTCCAACTGTCCCGATAAATGCTAATATTGGCTATAACGTCATTTTTTAAAGTATGTTCATGCTGCTATAAAAGTACTTGGTTACATTTTGGTAATAACGGGCAAAGGAGTCCAGCCCTTAGTAGCTGTGGCAGAGGATGGAAGTAGTTTACCTTTTGACAGAGCTGTAATCTTTATCTGTAAATCAGATTCTATTTTAAATAATGCCTGTAAGAAGTAAACCAGGGGAATCACACAACATCTCCTGTTAGAATTGCTTGGACTTGTAAGGATTTGTGGGCTGCTGGGTTAAAGTCTCTCAGGCTGATGAGATGAGCCTGGTACATATGGGAGCTGGTAAGAACCTGGCCTTACATGCTTTCCTAAGGATTAGGGGCAGGCCCCAAAAAAGCCTAAAACGAGGCTCTGGAGAGAAATGGGACTGAGGCCATAAATTAGCAGGATGATACCTGCCTCTGCTGATAGCAGGAGACACTGGAGTTTGTAAGCCATTGCAGAACACTCTTCAGCTAACTCTGGAAGGGACAAATAGAAGGAAAAAGAAATAATAACCCATCTCCCCTCCCCAGGAAAATCTGACTTCTAAAATCCTGTCAATTTAAACTTGGTGAGAAGCAAGGTTTGAAACCTAAACTTAACTAAAACTAGCTAAAAGCTTCTCAGAGTTGGAGGAACTTTGGCAAACCAGGAAGTGAATGGGACTGCTTAGCTAGTATAGCCCTCTGTCTCCATCTGTTGGAAGGAGACAAATTACCCACTGTGTGCACTGAACCAGGGGCTTCTCTGCATTGCACCATGGTGGTTTANAAAAGAAATAATAACCCATCTCCCCTCCCCAGGAAAATCTGACTTCTAAAATCCTGTCAGTTTAAACTTGGTGAGAAGCAAGGTTTGAAACCTAAACTTAACTAAAACTAGTTAAAAGCTTCTCAGAGTTGGAGGAACTTTGGCAAACCAGGAAATGAATGGGACTGCTTAGCTAGTATAGCCCTCTGTCTCCATCTGTTGGAAGGAGACAAAATTACCCACTGTGTGCACTGAACCAGGGGCTTCTCTGCATTGCACCATGGTGGTTTACCTGCTTTATGCCATACTTTGAAGACCAGGGTTTGTTGTGGATCCAACAGAAGTTCTTTGGATAGTCTATTAAGAATAAAATCATCATAATCTGTTATGCAGAACAATAAAATTTGTCAGAAGCTAGCAAGGCAAAGTGTCTCTGGAATTTCAATAACATTTTGTCTACCTTATAAAAAGTATTCTCTGAATAATGGGGGAAAAACCCCAGTGTAGGTCCTTAAAAATGTACATAATTACTGCTACATGGGCTTGTTTTCTGCTTACCCAAAGAGTAAGGTTTTTTTTTCCCTTGTTCAAAAATATTTTTAAATTAGGGTAGTGAAAACAGCAGGGGAAAAAAAGAGAGATAACTGTGAAAATACTATCAAGCACTATAGTAGCAAACTTTTAATAAAGATTAAGATGGCCAGCTGAAACACTGCAACCTAATTTCTGAAAAAACACCTCCCCAAAATAGTGATGAGACAAAATCCCTTACTTCCCCCAAAGCGTTTTCAGGTCACTTGGCATATTTCTAGTATTCAAGATTGGCTCTGAGCACAAATAACCTTAGAGAATAAAACTTGTAACTGCAGCTATCAATGTCTGAATGATCGGTCTCTGCATTATAAAAACAACTGTCTAGCCGGCAAACCTGTCTCTGTGCAGTCACTGATATAATTTCCAACGCAGTCTATGACTGACAAGTTAGTGCCTAACATGCTAAATACAGTTTATTTATTGAGACACAATGTGGGAGAGGTAACGTCTTTTATTGGACCAATGTGTTGGTGAGAGAGAGGAGTTTATCCAGAGAGCTCTGTGTAAGCACCAAAGCTGGTCTCTCTCACTACAGACGTTGGTCCAATAAAAGTTATTACCTCACCCACCTTCTCTCTGTAATATTTTGGGATCAACACGGTTACAACAACACTGCATACCACAATGGAAGATATTTTATTTACTGATTCATGGTGGTTGGTCTCTTTTAGTTTAAAAAGTCCTAATGGCAACTGCTTCAGGTTTAATTCGAACACCTGACTTCAAAACTTTGCAGAAACCATGAGATCCCCACCACAGACGTACTAGTGTAAGTTATTTATTAATTGTACTGTGGCCTAAGAACCACAGCCATGGACCAGGACCCCATTGTTCTAGGCATTGTACAAACTTAATAAAAAGACATAAAAGTGCTACGAAAGTGCAAAGAACTTTGCTAACATTAATGAATTAATCCTCACGACAGCCCTGTGAGGCAGAAAAATGTTATCAGCTCCATTTTACAGGTGGGGAAACTGAAGCACAGAGATCATAGAATCATAGAATCATAGAATCTCAGGGTTGGAAGGGACCTCAGGAGGTCATCTAGTCCAACCCCCTGCTCAAAGCAGGACCAAACCCAACTAAATCAGCCCAGCCAGGGCTTTGTCAAGCCTGACCTTAAAAACCTCTAAGGAAGGAGATTCCACTACCTCCCTAGGTAACCCATTCCAGTTCTTCACCACCCTACTAGTGAAAAAGTTTTTCCTAATGTCCAACCTAAACCTCCCCCTCTGCAACTTGAGACCATTACTCCTTGTTCTGTCATCTTCTATCACTGAGAACAGTCTAGATCCATCCTCTTTGGAACCCCCTTTCAGGTAGTTGAAAGCAGCTATCAAATCGCCCCTCATTCTTCTCTTCTGCAGACTAAACAATCCCAGTTCCCTCAGCCTCTCCTCGTAAGTCATGTGCTCCAGCCCCCTAATCATTTTTGTTGCCCTCCGCTGGACTCTCTCCAATTTATCCACATCCTTCTTGTAGTGTGGGGCCCAAAACTGGACACAGTACTCCAAATGAGGCCTCACCAGTGCTGAGTAGAGGGGAATGATCACATCCCTCGATCTGCTGGAAATGCCCCTACTTATACAACCCAAAATGCCATTAGCCTTCTTGGCAACAAGGGCACACTGTTGACTCATATTCAGCTTTTCGTCCACCGTAACCCCTAGGTCCTTTTCTGCAGAACTGCTGCCCAGCCATTCGGTCCCTAGTCTATAGCAGTGCATGGGATTCTTTCGTCCTAAATGCAGGACTCTGCACTTGTCCTTGTTGAACCTCATCATATTTCTTTTGGCCCAAAAGATGTTAAATGTCTTGCCTAATATCACACGAGAAGTCTATGGTACAGCCAGAAAAACAATACCGGTCTGACTCCTGGTCCTGTGTTTTAGCCTAGACCATATCTTCCCTGGTACAACTCAATCCACACATTATAGGCTCTAGAGCTACTGTAAGATATGCAAACACGGATTTTCAGCTGCGACAAGCTTAGCAAGGCTCCTACTGCTTTGGCCAGAGAAAGCCTCTCTCTGTTTACTTGGTTAAAGCTGCTGCTTCTGGACCACAAGGGGACTTGCATAAAACTGTGAGTGGTGATAAAATAACATGTAGGAATCATAACAGGGCAGGTTCAGTTACTGGAGGACCACTTTGCTAAGTGCATCTGTTCATTAATTGTCTGGCCACTGGGCTGCCAGACACCATGGCTATGAAAGTGTCTGCCTCTGAAAGGCATTACATACCTTGTTTGTTGCTGAAAGTCCCAAACTGGCGAGTCAATGTTTTCTATTATTGCAGTGGCTAGTGGAGCATCTGCATCAGCAACCGCAAACGTCACATAGCTACTGGGTGCTGTCACTCCACGTTCAGTGAGAGGACTCCCTAAAATATAGTGAATTGTGGTTAGAATAAGGCAGATGATTAATCATTTCATTAAAAAATTAAGTATTGTGTTACCAGCAGAACAAACCTATTAGCTACAGATAATAATGGTTGCACCATGTGACAAAGATAAAAACTGTGCATCATGGCAAAGGCCAGCTCAACCTAACAGCTGGTGATTTCCTTAGGGTAGCAGAGCTAGCCCAGGATATTGCTGGCATTCACTAGCTCCAGTCAGGATACGAGTGGAGTGCAAAATTCTATTGTGTACCTTTACTATGAAAGTGACTCTAAAAATGACATCAGGGGTTCTGTGATTGTTGATTACAGATAAATACTAACTGGGCAAATTTGTATTTAAAAACAAAAAAAACTTATCAGCCTTGCAAATGCATCCCGGGATCCAAAAGTCAAACTGGGTTATTTCTGGCTCATCTCACCAGTAACCAGTATTAAAAATTCCTCCTGACAAATTCTGCCTTCAGTTACACCCAAGCAACACTATTCTCATTAATGGGGTTTTGTAGGTATAACTAGGGGCAGAACTGGTCACATAGTTAGAAATTAATTAGCAATTTTGTGGATAATGCACAACCCAAAATAGAACCCAGCTCACTCTCCCAGATCTGGAATAGGTCCAGAGAAGGCTACCAGGATGATCCGAGGAATGGAGAATCTACTGTACGAGAGGAGACTTAAGGAGCTTGTCTTGTTTAGCCTGACCAAATGAAGGCTGAGAGGAGACATGATTGCGCTCTATAAATACATCAGAGGGAATAATACCAGGGAAGGAGAGGAGTTATTTAAATTAAGTTAAGGGCCAATGTTGGCACAAGAACAAATTGATATAAACTGTCCATTGTTAAGTTTAGGCTTGAAATTAGATGAAGTTTTCTACCCATTAGAGGAGTGAAGATTGGAACAGCCTTCCAAGGGAGTATTGGGGGCAAAAAACCTAACTTGTTTTAAGACTGAGCTGGATAAGTTTATGGAGGAGACGGCACAATGAGATTGACTACAACTGCATATGGCCCATTCATGACTGCTGTTTGCAAATATCGCCAGTGGACTGAGGGGAGGGCTGTGACTACAGAGAATTCTTTCCCAGGTGTCTGGCTAGTGGGTCTTGCATATGCTCAGAGTCTAACTGATCACCATATTTGGGTTCAGGAATAATTTTTCTCCCAGGTCAGACTGGCAGAGACCCTGGGGGGGGGGAGGGGGGGGAGAGGGCGGTTTCGCCTTCCTCTGCAGCGGGTGGCAGGGGTCACTTGCTGGTTTGAACTAGAGTAAATGGTGGATTCTCTGTAACTTGAAGACTTTAAATCAAGATCTGAGGACTTCAGTAACTCAGCCAGAAGTTGTAGGGGCCTATTGCAGGAGTGGGTGGGTGGGTGGGGTTCTGTGGCCTGCAGTGCATCGGAGGTCAGGCTAGATGATCATGATGGTCACTTCTGGCCTTAAAGTCTATGAGATTGGTGTTGGCTCTGCAGGGCCCTCAGACTGATTGGTGACTGAATACGTTCCTGTACCAAGCACAACTATTTAGAACCATTACAACACAGGAACCCATCTCCTGCCAGGCTTGAAATAAGGAAATGTGCACCACCTTACAGACAAATGCAAGGTGCCAAAGATGTCCAAGGATTAGTACGTTTTTTTATGTAATGTCTCACAAACATTACATAACAGGGATTTAGGTTCAGAACATCCCTGTAAGGTAAGGTATTAACCCCATGTATAAATAAAGAACTGAGGCAGAGAGAGAAATAAGCTCTGTCTACACTACACTCGCCCCCCAAAAGAAACCTGCCCCCCACTTCTACCACCAGTCAGCTCCCATGGCCGCAATACGTGGGACTTCTTGACATAGTAAGGTGCTGGCAGCCTCTGGGGTTTTTGCCATAGTGTCATCTAGACATTCTCTGAGCAGGGATGAAGACGGTGGTTAGAGCACTGGTGGCCACTGGCACCTCACCTGCACTTGTTCTCCGACTGGTCCTCTTATCACTGGTAGAGCTGCACCAGTGGGAAATTTTAGGGGGAAAAAAGTCTAGTGCATACAAGGCCTAAGTCAGTGGTTCTCAAGCCTTTGTATTGGTGACCCCTTTCATACAGCAAGCCTCTGAGCGAACCCCCTCATAAATTAAAAACACATTTTTTTAAAATTTGCTGGAGGCAAAGCAGGGCTTGGGGGTGGAGGCTGACAGCTCGTGACCCCCCATGTAATAACCTCACGACCCCCTGAGGGGTCACAACCCCCAGTTTGAGAACCTCTGGCCTAAGTGATTTGCTCAAGAGGAAACAGTCCACCCCACAGCAAAGAACAACTGATCTCCTGAGTCCCAGTCCCATTTTCTTAACCACAAGGCCATAGATAATGGGCTCTGACTGGCCTTCCCCGAAGTGGTTGTAAAACCAGATTCTAAAAGCTTTAGGAAACACTGTTTTTAATACAAGTGCAGACAGGAGCTTAACAACATAAAGCTGAGCTACCACAGATGCCATACATTTTGCAATGTAGAGGTGAAAGCTTTGCAATCTTTTGTTACAAGCAGATTATTATGACTTGCATAAAAATAGCTCAGGACGGGAAACACAAACACTTCCCCCCAATTTTTTGTTTTCTAAAAACCTGAGAGAAGTCTTGTGAGAAAAAAGATAAAGTAATCAGTTAATTGGTTTGACCTAGTTTGGCTCTCCTGGCAAAATGTGCATTCACAGTAACACAAGGTCATATCTAGGAATCTGGACACTTCCCAAAAACTAGAAGACATGGAATATAAAGTACCTCAGAAAGCATTGGGTGCTATATATTCTCTGGTCATCTGAACTGAATTATATTGGAAAAATGAGATGCTATGAGTCTGGCCTGATTTGTGCCCCTTGGGAGGATCCTTCAACAGAGGATTCCCACTCCTCAATTTTCTCTCTCCTTTGCAACTCTTCTTCTTAGGTGGTGTCAACACTAGCAAGCTTTGCAGCTATAATTCACTATGCTGTAGTTCTAACAGTGGTAGAAGCTGTAGTAGAAAGAGAATTTTGGTATTTTTACCACTGTGCTGTCTAATTGCCAGTGGAACTGTTCTGGTGATGAATTACAGCTACACAATTTGCTAGTAGGTGAGGCTTTAGTCAAGGAGGTGGGGTGGAAAGGACTCTCTTTGGAACCAAATACCACTCCTCTATCAGCCAGAGAGGTTGCTGTTGATCACTTCCTCCTCTCTGCTTTCAGGGGACTGAGCATGCTGCCTTTGTACTGTTGTAAGACCCTTCTGCCCAATAAGGGAGTGGCCAAACTCATAATTTAAACCAGGGTATTGTCTGAGATCATACTCTAAGGTGCCACAAGTACTCCTGTACTCCTGTACTTTTTGAGATCATACAGAGCACTGAACATCAGACAGGTCCAAATTGATATTTTTTTCTCCCCCTCAATATTGAGATTTCTTTTGTCTTTGGCAATTTTGTCTCCCCGTGTCCCTCTGGTGCTTTCTAAACTCAGTCAACGCCTTTGTAGATAATTTGTTCCCCCCTTCTTGCACACAGATTGCTATTTAAGAAATCCCTGCAATTTGCTGTGACAACAGCAAACAAAATTGTGCTTTTTTTCCTGGAGATGACCTGGACGTAGTATTTATCAGAGGGCTCATGTTCAGGGCATTCACATATTAATAGACTTTAGAAATGAGTTCCACATCAACACTAGAAGCCAACATCTTTCCGTGGGTGGCAGAGCCCACAACAGGGACATGTCCTAGTACACCTCTACCCCGATATAACACGACCCGATATAACACGAATTCGGATATAACGCAGTAAAGCAGTGCTCCGGGGGGGGGAGGGGGGGCAGGGCTGCGCACCCCGGTGGATCAAAGCAAGTTCAATATAACGCGGTTTCACCTATAACACAGTAAGTTTTTTTGGCTCCCGAGGACAGCGTTATATCGGGGTAGAGGTGTATGCTATCAGAGTGCCTCTGTGGGCTGCACTCCATATCAAAAAATAAGGGTGGTTTAAGCAGCCTGCTGCATTTGACACAAATTAGATGCAGCACTTGGGCTCCTGGCAAGTTCAGCAGGAAAAATATATTCAGCTTTTCTTCCAGTGAACTGAACTGACCCCCTTGCCACAGGATTTCCAATGAAGGATCAGGAAAAGGGCTGTGTGAGAAGCATCTCATTAGGATCCACTGACTATCATGGTAACAACAAGGTAAGCAGCTACTGCACTATGCCCCAGATTTAAAATCACTTTAATGTAAGAGAATGCTACTGCATCTACCAAAATGGCAGTTTCACACTTTGTGTTAACAGCCACATAAACCGTCTGTAATTCTGCTTGCCTGAAGATTCCTGCCTGTGAATTCTATCGGGGAATGGAATTTCTTCCTCCACACACAAGAAGCGTTTCAGAGTTCAGTCTGCTTTTCTTACAAACGTACAAAGAGCTTAAAACTTAAATGGGCACCACAAATTTTGCTATCCTGGGCAGGATTGTGGATAGGGCAGCTCAGATATTGCCTGTAGATAATACACATACACTTAGATAAGCTGGCAAATCTGTCTGTAATAGATGAGTAGCCAGCTGTCCCTTCACATGCAGGGGCAGAACTAAGTAAAATGTCCAATCAGCCTTGGCAGTTTATGGCAAAGCTAATGTTTTTCAAGTCCTATTTTGCTTTTTGCTAGGGGCTGTCACTGCCAGGAAGAGCTCAAGCAGCACTAAGGAGGATCCTGTCTCCTGCAACTACTCCCACCTCCCTCCTTTCCTTCCCCTTTCCTCTCCACCAACCTCCCCTCTGCCTCCATTCATTTCCCTCCCTCCTGGCCGGTTTCACCTCCTTTATCTTCTCTCATTTCCCATCCATCATTTCCCTGAACCTTTCTCCTTTCAGTCTTCACTGTAACCCCTTCATCTGTTTATTTCTTGCCTGTTTTCTCTCTCCCTCGCGCACCCTACGTTATTCTTTCATTCTTCCCCCCCTTTTCTTACTTTCCTCATCCCTATCTCCAGAAATCCTCACAAATCATAGTTCCCACCACTATAATGTTAATCAACAGGTAATTAACATAGGGCTATAGGGGGGATTCAGATAAGAACAGCCATACCGGGTCAGACCAAAGGTCCATCTAGCCCAGTATCCTGTCTTCCGACAGTGGCCAATGCCATGTGCTTCAGAGGGAATGAACAGAACAGGTAATCATCAAGTGATCCAACCCTTTCTCCCATAACTAGGTAAGATAAATAGGATTTCTGGATAAAGAGAATTGGGATAACTGAAATTACACTGTAAATGTCTATTCCTGGGAAATATCAGAAGAACTGAGTAGAAGCATGGGAGAAATTGACATTAGGAAGCTAGTAATGGCACACTAAAGTGACATCAGCAACTTAAAAAAAAAATAAAAAAATCACACCTCCATCTGTTTTCTTCTATTATTGTTACAAGTGACACCCAATATTATTGTAACTAAAATGATGTTAGAGAAAAAAACTATTTTTTCAGTTTACTTTGTGTTTGGTAGCACTTTATGTATAGTCAGTTTAACTGTTTTCCCCTATTTTTTATTAAAATGGGAAAATGTGATTGTAAAACCAAAAATTGGTAGGAGGCTCAGAGACAGGTTTAATACCTGCAGCTAAGTTTTACTAATTTTTTGAAACTGACTAGCTATTAAGTTGACAATGTTCCATTAAAGTTCCTGAAAAAAAGATCATCCTTAATGTAATAGACGGTAACATTCATTCTATCCTTGTTATCTATAGTATCACAATGAACTTTTCTTTATTAAGATAAATATTCTTGCTGAAAGAGGCATAAAATAGTTTCTCCAACTCTTTTCTGTTTGCGAGCATCTCTCTCGGTATTCACAAACAATTCCATCTTAAAACTCACACAAAAGAAACATTGTTTATTGTGTTCCAAAATCCTTTTAGTAGCAAATAGTATTGCATCAAGTTCCTGAACACACACAGAGACTGCGACCTTCAGAAGATTATAGAATCATTGTTCATTAAAAAAAACAAGTTGGACTCAGAGTGTACCAGCAGCACTTGTGCTTAAAGCACAGTTTGTCAATGACCATTTTATTCTTGCTTTTGCAATACCTCATGCTAGTAAACTCCGGTGGGCAATCATTTAAATTAATTCATCTACATTGTTAAACAATAGATTTAACATTTCTAGGAAAAACTTCAAAGCATTACCTAATCTGGGCCTTCCTGCACAGTCCTTCCTGGCAGTATTGCTTTTCTTCTTAATATTTATTGTTTGCATTCAGGTATTGCCTAGACCCTAGAGGCTCCAATCAGGATTAAGGGCCCACTGTGCTAAGTGCTAAACACACACACACACACACACAAAGATGTGGAGGAGTGAGGGTGCACTGGGATGTATGAGGAAATCTCAAGGGATTGATTCACTTCTCTTTCAATAAAAAGACCTTCATTTAGTACTAAGTGCAGGTGGTGGGAATAGCAGACAGCTTAAAAAAATTAAAAAGCTAGCAAGTGTGTCACCTTAGGAGCACACCAAGTGCTAAGTATAATCTCACTAAAATGGAATATTTTAAAATATGTTTAGAATTAACAGAAAATATTCAAAAGCAATTCAAAAGCAATTACTGGTGCTCATCATCACGGTAACTGGGTATCTGAATATCATTCTCATTTAACAAAGTGGAAAACTGAGACAAAATGACTTGCTCAAGGTTACAGTGAGTTCATTCTAATCTTTATAGATTCTTATATCACCCCTTATCACCACAGATTCTGGTAGTTCCCAGATTCCTAGTTTTGTGTCACTAGTTTAGTTCCACAAATGAACAATAAGCTGAAAATTATAAATCTGAAAGAATGTTTTCTGTCAACACTGACTGGAATTAAGGATGGGCAAATAGGCTGCTATTTGGATGAGCCTCTGACTCTGGTCATCTCAATAGATATATTTTTTAACATTACCCTGCTTGTTTACATTTTGCCCTTGTCCATTTTGCATGGAGAATAGAAACAGAATGGGCAGGTTCACTTTCCGATGCTCATGAACTAACATGATGTAGTGGTATGGGGCTGCAACTCTGCAGGTGAATATTTAAATCCAAACAAAAATTGTTCTGATTGAAATTCAAAACGTAATGAAAATATTCCTGTTAATATTAATTTTTGTAAAATCTCTTGGGCATTGTTTTTATTAAATTGCTGTAAAATATTTGACAATATCTTTTAAAAGAACATATTTTGCAAGAAGATTTCTTTTACCTTTTAAACTTAAGTGCATTGCTCTTTCCACAAGGATAGTGACAGCAAATGTGTTTTCCAGATCCTTTGTGTTAGTCTCCTCAGATGGTTTCACAACAGGGATTTCTGAGCTTGGGGAATTCAGTTTGTGATTGTGGCTTTTCAAGACTTGCTGGCCTGTGTCAGGAACCTTCTCTGTGCCTTCATCTTCACTGTTACTGACATCTTCAGGACAGTCAAGCCCATGAGCAGAAGTAATATGAGCATGAGTGGACGCAAGTGTAATGTGAACTCGTACAGCAGCTCCTGACAGGTTTGAAGCATTGCGCCTGAACACTGGATAGATACCTGTAACAGGGTATTTACAAACAAACAAGACAAAATTTAGTATCTTGGAAAGAGCTGTTATATTTCATGAAGACTAAAGTCTGTTCTCAGATCAGTGGGGTGGATCTCAAATCTGGTAACGTCATCTCTACACAAACAGATCCCTCAGGAATTGTTAGTAACGTCAGTCAGTAAAAGGAAAAAAAGTAATGGGAAACCCTAGGAAAGTTAATTCTGTATTTTCCCACGGACAGCTGAAATTAAGATATACAGAACTTTTCTCTCAACTTCATATGTGAATTGGAAACACTGCCTTTGGCATGATTTTGTGACTGTATCCAGGAAACAAAATTCAGATGCAGCCTGTGCATAGTTTTTGTTTTGAGGGTTTTTTACCTCAGTTTTTAGTTTTAACCCCACCAGGTTCAGGGTCAACTGACTGGTCTAAAACAGGGGTTCTCAACCTTTTTCTTTCTGAGGCCCCCCCCAACATGANATCGGAGATAGCAGTAAATGCTTTTATTTATGTGAGTCTGGCCTGCAAGTAGCATGCAATGCACTGGTAACCACACTCTGGGGGTAGAAATCGTCACAGTTGCGGGATTTTTGCTCAGATGCCATTCGTCATCATCATCCATACTATCTTCATGGTTTTCCTCATGATTCCAGCCTAAAAGCTTAGCAGCCTCCACAACTCGTTCTCTGTCACCATGATGAGCAAAAGTAATAGAAAGCTCCAGCCCTCCCACTATGTTTTCCATGATGTTTGTGCAATGAGAAGGCACCAAATCCTCAGGTAAGGTTACTGAGTACCATCCTGTAATACCTTCAACAGAACAACAGAGAGTAATCAGACTCAATTATTACATTTTTGAGAAATGCAAGTAAGAAAAGGGATTTTTTCCCTCCCTGATCATTGTTCCAGGACCAGTACTTGGAAAAGTTTATTCCTTTTGAAAGCGTTTGGTTCATCTAAGTAATTGCCACTTGCCAAGGTTAAAAATTATCCCGCCTTAAAAAAAATTAAAAAAAATTACATGATCCTGATTACCATTTTACTTTAATTTTCCACTTAATTGATGATATGGTTTTACAAGTGAATATCCCATGAAGCTCTAGTTAATAAAGCTGGGATTCCTACCTTCCAGATGGTATATACAAACCAATTGTTTTTTAAACTCTAAGGTTTGAGAAAGTGGTTGCTAAAATCATATTCAGACTGAAGTGGAAATAAACAAGATTATAATCAGAATGTCCTGATTTCAAGGCCTGATAGTTTGTAACCTGTCCGTGCAAGAAGTGGTTATTTTACACTATGGAAATCTGGGAAAACCTTTTGTTTTCTCATTGTATGAGCATTTGTTTATAGCTGTTACATATCACACATCCCTGACTGAATATTGCAAGTTCTGGATTACAGGCCAATGTAGCTTTCAATCCCGAGAGTGGTTAATACATAGCACTTGCACCAAAAAAATTCAGGCAATTAATATTCACTGGGTCAGTTCACTGTGGGTGTGTATTTTTCCATTTTCTTCTTATGTCCTGCACATACTTCTAGATAATAAGGATTGATTGGCTCCTCTCTCATCAGATGTGCACGAAGAGCTGTGCAACATGTATTCATAGTTTAATATAATAGCTTTCCCAACATCTCTCCTTTTCACATGGGCTACCTAGCAGATCATAGCATACCCCAGCAGATGATCTCCAATTAACTTCAGTTAAATGTGGTTTTAATAAGGAATCTTTAATAAAAAAAAAACCCTAATGCTTATGAGAGAACTTTGGCTTCAGAAAATAGGAAGCAAAACATGTAACCCACATAAGCAATACAGTATGTTACTATTGAAGTACTGTTTATATGGATAATGTCAGTAATATGGCATTTCCACTTTACCTGATCTTTTGATCAACAGGTCTTTGGTTGGCACCCTGACTGTTCCAAGCAGGTAGTCTCCTGATGTTTGAGTTTTCATTGAACCAGTGGCTGTAGAATCAAAATCAAAGACTTCCAGACACATCAAGCTCAGGTTGATTTAAAACATGCACAAGTAATTCATAAAGTATTAGTCTCCTAATGAGAGCTATATCATTTTGTTAGTAGAGATCTAAGGTCATAATATTGGCATATACTTCCCTCCATGAAAAAAAGAAATGTGAAAGTCCAAGGAGCACAACGCATATTGGCCAAACTCAGAATGAAAAACAGTGGAGTAAATAACCACACAGTTGTTGGAAATGCACAGGCAGTGCACTCTACTTATAGGATGTGGGCTTCAGCACTGTTGCATTCTGGGAGCGTTCTAGGGAGTACTTCCACTACCAACATGCTCTAAAATAAACATCAAAGAGCTATAGTACTGTCCACAGAGTAACTGAGTAGCTAACTCATGCCAACAGTTAATTTTTTTTTGCCTATCACTGAAGGCTGATATCTTTAATTAAATTGTATTAGAATATTCTACAACATAATGTTATAAAAAGCTTGACGATGTTGCCACTGTATTGAGACAACAGAAAAAGCTTGACTATGTTGCCATCATAAAATTGCATACTATTTTTAAGATACTGGTGCCTTAATGCAGCTGGAGGGAAAACAATTAATCCATTTAAATAAGATGTAAACAATTATACTTAATACTGCTTTTGAAACTTATCTTCCTCTT
>QXTE01000147.1:3149092-3183399 GCA_003942145.1 Platysternon megacephalum
GTGAAGGGTTCTTTTCTGCCACAGCTCTTCATATAATAAGGAAAAAAAAGATAGGGAGACGCACCAGGTGTGCTTACAAGTAATCTAGTTAGAAGTACATACGTATGCCACCAAAATGAAGGGGTTTTTTAACCCCTAGCTGCACAACGATGAGAACAAAACAGTGGATTCAATCTGTACTCTCAGGTCTTGTTTACACAGAGACTTTTTGGGAATCTCCCATCCTTGATCTAGCACTGCAGCAGCTCCATCAGGGCTAGTAAAGGCAGGAATTCTAGTGTAGACTGGCTGCTGACAATTTTCAGCTCTTTTTTATCTAGACCTACTATGATCAGTAATGAAATGGTGGCCAAAACTGCTGTGGCCTGTCTATACTAGTGACCCTACCATTGCTCGCACCAGTGACTACAGCTGGAACGGCAGGTGCTCAGCACCTCTGAAAATCAGGTCCACGAGGGCTACCAGAATATCTCCTTCTGTAAAGGAGGTAGCAGGAACACTCCTCAGAGCAGCTGCTCCAGAAGGAAGCAAAGAGCAAGACCAAAACTCCTTTAAGACTTTGATTAGCTGATCCAAAGCTCAGTGAAGTCAAAGGGAGTCTGTTCAATGGCTTTGAATCAGGGCCTGATTGAGGAGCCCATCAATGCTGCTCAGAGAACAGGCCAAAGGACATTGCTCAGGAGTGCTGGGAACCACTCCTGTCCTTAAAGAGCTGACTACTCTGTTTTAACCCTTCCTTCTAAATGCACTAAACTTGCCTGCTGAGACTAACCTTTAAAGAGGAATGTGTAGTTTACTAATTCATTTTGTTTATGTGTTGTCGTGCAAAATCCCAACCAATGAGAAGAGGGCACAAAGGTTGGCATAACCTCTTTTCCCTTTAATACAAAGTCTTTTATACTGTAAACATTGTGGCTGAATTTAGCTCTGCTCAGTAAAGTGAGGGGCCAAAAGGAATGGCTAGAGCCACATCTGTTATAGGCAGGTATTGTACAAGCTTCCTCCCTAGCCCAGCTTTGCACCACAGTCTTGAACTACACCACTGCCTGTTATTTCAGTTCCAGGCCTCTCATGAGCAAACTGTAATAAACTCTCCAGTGGTTTGGTGGACAGAAATAGCCACTGATGTTCTTTTCATAGTTATCTTCACTTCTGAACTGAATAAGATTTGAATCTAGATCTCCACAGATGGAAGATTAACGAGTGACAATTTGTTCCATCACCATGGCACGCTGCCCCCCTCCCCCAAAGTTATGTTAAGAGAAAATCTTGTCTTAGAATTAGATCTTACCTGGCTGCTGCTTGCAAACCAGCTGCTCTGTGTATTTGTACAGAAATAGAAATGGCTCGAGCAGCTATTACTCCCCCTGCTGTTTTTAGTGAATGTCTGTACCTCACACTCACATCAAGCAAGCCTGGATTAAAAAAAAAAAGAACGAAAGAAAAAGAAAAAGAAAAACATCCATTTTTTTTTTTAATTACAGCCAATGTTAACCAAGATTTATTCTAAGCAAATAATTTCATACAAAAAAATAAATCTATGAAAAGGCAGCATTATTGTTGCATAGTTAAGAATTAAAATAAATCAGGATTGAATGTCTAGATGCACTTTTGTTCAACCACCAGTTATTGCCTTGATACAGGAGTTACCGCGTGAAATTCTACGGCCTGTGTTATGCAGGAGGTCCATCTAGATAATCCTAATGGCTCCTTCTGACCTTCAAATGTATGAATCTATGAAATGAAAGTTAAGGTTGCATCTGCACAACCTTAACTCTGCCCTTTCGTGTGAATTCATTATGATTCAGTCCTCACTTATATGATACCAAGATGTTGTGATTATATCAGGCAGTTGCTTAAAAACAGGGGGGTGGGAGTAAAATGAAATATAAAATCCTCTGAAGATTTTAACATCTACAGTACTCTCAAAGTTATCAGATTCCCTTTTGCCAATGCAAGTATATGTTCTGCAAGCTCACTCCTCCATACCAATAAGCCTCTGTGGTTTTTTCCTTGGTCACTCCCTCCAAGAATCCCCCTCCTTTATTCTTGCAGTTTACTCCTCTCAGACTCCATATCACAACTGTGACGTTGCACTCCATATTCTTTATGGAAATATGCTTATGATATGGATATGACATAACTGAGATGTACTTTATGCAAGATGGGTCTTGTAAGATATCATTGGAAAGGTTATAGGTATGCCTGTATCATTTCTGTATCTAAAGTTAGGAATATGGACTGTGTAACAATCACAACTGGGTGTGTATTGGAAAGACACCCACCAGACGACAGGCCATCAAATGTGATGGGCCATCAGGAAGGGACAACAAAACCATGAAGATACTGATCTCTCCCCCTCCTGGGAGGCATCGGGGATGTAACTGACACTCGTAGGTCAGGTGGTCTTGTCACCTGATACTAAACATTATCTGGGACTTCTTGTAACTTTCCACTAAGAGAAGAGGGGGGCCAAGTTTGGGAAACAAAGGATTCCCGCCTTATGGAAATCCTATTTAAGGGTGGGGAGGAAGGCAAACGGGACTCCTCCGCTCCATAGCCTGTCTGCCCAAGAAGAAAGACTGCTAAAGCCAACTGAAGGGAAGGCAGGGGAGGAGTCCAGACTGAGACAGGGGTCCAGTCTGAAAAGAAATATAACTGGAACTCTGAACCACAGAAACTTTGCAACCTGCCTAAAATAACATTTAGGGTAAGAAATTACATTTTGTAACCTGTTTCTTAAGTATATTGAGCTTAGCTTGCATACTTTGTTTTATTTGCTCAGTAATCTGTTTTGTTCTGTCTGTTATCTCTTATATTCACTTAAAATTCACCTTTTGTAGTTAATAAACTTAATTCTTGTTTATAATATAACCCAGTGTACAATTCATAATTGAAAGGAGTGATAAGAGGCTGTGCATACCTTCCTCCACATTGAGGGAGGAGGTGGATTTCATAATATACCTTTGGATCTGCACCCCAAGGGAGGTGGACAACTGAGTGCTGGGGGCAAGTACCTTAAGCTGAGCCTTCACAGAACTGATTTCAGTGTCTATTTCATTCTGCAGTTTGGTGTGGCCCTGCGTGTGTGTGTGCTGGAGGAGGCTTAATAGAATACCCTGGCTCAGCAAGACAGGTAAAAAGAGTACCCAGGCTGGCATAATAGACAGGCTCAGTGGTATCTCAGTACATCAGGTGGCATCCTAAGGGGGGCAACCCGTCACAACAACCACCTTTGTTCTGACTGAAGAGTCCTAAAAGGATTTCCCTAAAAGCCTCTTCAGTGCTACTTTTGCATCATCTGGAAGAACCTCTGCAGGGTGGACAGGCTCATTCCCACCCCGTAGGCTAAGCCTATTGCTTCAATTCCCTCCTCCCTTCTGGTCTCAGAAGTAGAGACCAAACTGGAGACTCATGTGGCAGTGAGACGTGGTAGGTCCAGGGCTGGCTCATTCAAACAGTTTTCTAGTAAGTAAATACAATATACGCCCAACCCTACACCCACTGAAGTCAGTGGAAGTTTTGTCATTGATTTCCAACAGTGAGTTTTGACATCTTGGACTGGTAGGACCAACATGCTGGATTATTATTAGGCTTCAATCAAGGTGAGTTTCTCTTGTTCTCCTTGGCAGTGGATACACACACTTCACTTTTTAAAAGAAAAGAATGTCTTCACTTACCTGAGGATCGTGGACGAAGTTCTTCTGAGCATTCGGTTCTTGGGACTAATGGAAGAGTAAAGGTCTGTATCCCTACTTCTTCGCGGTGTTGCATGGTTACCATGGCACACAGGCGTGACAACGGCAAGGTCCCTTTTGCAACCATCTGATCTCGGACATTAGGATAATAGTACCTGCGCAAGACACACAGATGCATCAACCATGACATTTGTGTCAAGCTGTAGTGATTACTGGCTCTCAAGATTGAATACTGGTCAGCTTTAATTCACACATCTTCAGATACTTTCCTATATTCAGAGAAACCCACACAAGGGCAATTTCACAAAAAGGTGAATACTCCGAATACTCCAGAGATGATAGTTCTACAGCTGTACTGGTGTGACAGGCACAGAAGGTCACCTATCAATATTTCAACTAAAAACTGGCATCTAAAAGAAAACAAGAGAATGGACTAGCACAAAATAGACCAAACAATAAAATGTATGTAAATTACTAAGAGAGCCTGGTGCAAGACAATGAAAAAGGATTTAAAATAAGTAACAATACCATGAAGTTTGTTCTCGGAGCACCATTTACCAGCAATAAAGATTTGAAAATAATGACTAGATAGTTTTTAACTGTGCTCTATAGCTGTGAACTACAGTTTTAAAGCCAATGCATTTCATTTAGTGAATAATGATCAAGTCAGGAGAAAGGTAACCACACATGCACACACTTAACTGTGCTTTCAGTAGGAGTAGGGCCCTACCAAATTCACGGTCCACTTTGGTCAATTTCACAGTCATAGGATTTTAAAAGTCATAAATGTCATGATTTCAGCTATTTAAATCTGAAATGTCGTGGTGTTGTAATTGTAGGGGTCCTGACCCAAAAAGGAGTTGGGGGGGGGGGGGGGGAAAGAGGGGAGGCAAGGTTATTTTAGGCAGGGGTTGCAGTACTGCTACCCTTAGTTCTGTGCTGCTGCTGGCAGCGGCACTGCCGTCAGAGCTGGGCGGCTGGAGAATGGCAACTGCTGGTCAGGAGCCCAGCTTTGAAGGCAGAGCCACCACCAGCAGCAGCGCAGAACTAAGGGTGGCATGGTATGGTATTGCCACCCTTACTTCTGTGCTGCTGCCTTCAGAGCTGGGCCCTTGGTCAGCAGCCGCCACTCTCTGGCCACCCAGCTCTGAAGGCAGCAACGCAGAAGGGTGGCATGGTATGGTATTGCCACCCTTACTTCTGCACTGCTGCTGANGGGGGGGAAAGAGGGGAGGCAAGGTTATTTTAGGCAGGGGTTGCAGTACTGCTACCCTTAGTTCTGTGCTGCTGCTGGCAGCGGCACTGCCGTCAGAGCTGGGCGGCTGGAGAATGGCAACTGCTGGTCAGGAGCCCAGCTTTGAAGGCAGAGCCACCACCAGCAGCAGCGCAGAACTAAGGGTGGCATGGTATGGTATTCCCACCCTTACTTCTGTGCTGCTGCCTTCAGAGCTGGGCCCTTGGTCAGCAGCCGCCACTCTCTGGCCACCCAGCTCTGAAGGCAGCAACGCAGAAGTAAGGGTGGCATGGTATGGTATTGCCACCCTTACTTCTGCACTGCTGCTGGCTGGGCGCCCAGCAAAGAGCCACCGCTCTCTGGCCGCCTAGCTCTGAAGGCAGCGCAGAAGTAAGATTGGCAATACTGTGACCCCCTTAAAATAACCTTGTGATCCCTCTGCAACTCCCTTTTGGGTCAGGACCCCCAATTTGAGAAACGCTGGTCTCCCCTGTGAAATCTGTACAGTATAGGGTAAAAGCACACAAAAGACCAGATTTCACGGTTCGTGATGCATTTTTCATGGCCGTGAATTTGGTAGGGCCCTAAGTACGAGTGTCTGAATGAGGTTGGATGAAGTGGTAATTATAATAAATTTGTGCTTCCCTTTTCACTTGTGCTAGGTCCTGTCAACTGAAAATTCAGCTGATGGAGAAAGTAACAATCTTTGCGTGGTTAGCAATCCACACTGTCACAGGGGCATTATATCTGTTCTTCTGTGCTGGCTTCCCATCTGCTTCTGGATGTATTCTTGAGGTGCTGATTTTATTACAGAAAGATCTATTCTGTCTGGCACCTAGCAGTCCCTGTGCCTGAGCACCACGCCAACAGTGGAGATCTGCTGATAGGTTCTTCCTGACAGTTTCTAGATTTGAAACTTGGAGAAAGGCCACAGGATGCTTGCAGTGAAGGGTCCTTGGCTCTATTACACACTCAGTTGGCTCAGAAAAGCCTGAGTTTGCTGCAGCAAAGCTCATGTATTAGCCAAGCATTTTCTTCAGACTGATGAGCAGTAGAGGGTCATACAGCGTGTGAGATATACAGAAAACAAAACTCACCATATGCAAACATTCACACCATATTTTCCTAAAAATCAGTGGCTCAGTGGAAAGAAACAATAAAATAGCAGCATAAAATAACACATATGCCACTTTATTAAGAAATGGAACCTAAGGACACACGGATTATTTAAACCCAATGCACAGATGATTAAACTAGTTATAAAGTGAAAGTACAATTTCCCAGTGATGTCAGAGTCAGGTGATTGGTGTTTCTGGAAAAAATCAGGTAAAAAAATCTCTCTAAATGCAATCTTTCAGAGGAATAAAATGCATACTCCATAGCGACATCACTAATTTATTCTTGGCAAGAGATTTTCACTGTTAGTCACTCCTCTAGTCTCACTGTTTTCTGAGTGGTGAGGAAATGGATCTTTATTCTGTACCTGCACCAGATTTCAAACTGGATTCCTCCTCCTCCTGCTAATCCTTGTGGAGAGAATGCACTGAGCAGGAGCCTCTGTACTGGGACATCAGCAGGTACCAACAGGGAATGATGATGCTCATCATTAAAAATGGGATCAGGGATGCACAAAGTAGTCGCTGAGCGGAAAGGCTTTAACCTAATGCCTGTAAAGTCAAACAAAACCAGTTAAATATTTGATCCCAGCTTTCTATATCCAAGGAACAAGATGGCAAGCACTCCGATTGTAATCTGAAAACAACCTAATGTGATTTTGCTTAAAAGCTCATTGTCCAAACTCTCTCCCCATGGAACTCTCAAAGAAATACCTGGATGCTACCGAATGTAGTGCTGGTGATTCAAAAGTAGCACTGAACTAATTCCACAGCAATTGCTCTTCAGTGTGCTGTGGATAGTGCTGTCTTTTGGATGAGACAGAAATCAGAGGTACAAAGCACTAACAACCCTAAACTTCTGACTGCCAGAAGCACTAGCCCATAGTTCTTTTAGCAAGAGGAGAGAGATTAACCCAGGTATCCTGTCCCAATTCCCCCTTCAGGAATTATATATACTTAAAATTCCCCTGCAGTTTCAACTGCATATATCATTCAGTCCTAAGACTGTATAATGTTTGTATAATGTTTCAGTTAAAGCAAGTGCCATATTTCAGCTACCGCAGAAGTGAAATAAGCCCTATATAGTTATGGACTTTTTCCTACAAAGTCTTATGCATGTGAAGTCTGCATTGAAATCAATGGATTACTCACAGTGTGTAAGTTAAGCACATGCTCATATCTTTGCAGGATTGCGGTCAAAGTTTATAAACCGCTTTCAGATCTTTAGGTGAAAGGTGCTAAAATCAATGGACATGGGACCCGGTACCTTTTATTGAAAATCAATGGGAGTCTTACCATCTACCTCAAAGGGCACAGCTTTTAGTTTGTTGAGCTGACCCAAAGTTAGCTGTACATTGGCTTTCTGCTGTGTAAAGAAAGCACTAGCCATATCAGGGAAGCACAGAGATACAGACACTGTACCCAGGGAGCTAGAACAGAAACAAACAACACTTAGCTAAAGCAATGCTTTAAACGAAGTCCTATCACAAACCAAACTTACCGTTTTCATATAATTCAGTCCCTTGTAACACACTAGAGTCAGGCTCCTGAACTGGAAAATAGTACTGCACATAACAATCAGCCTCTCCCCAGACTGTGGACTGTAGGGGAGTGAGCCCTTTAACATTCTCCACATGAATCTCAAATGCATGCTCCATCAGTCCTTCCACTTCTCTCTCCAACTGCTAAATAAGATAAAGGGAATTCCTGTGAACAAGAGAAGCACCTTGGCGATAGTGTACAAGAGCTACATTCCTAAAGGAATGAGAAGATGAGGTTCATCACCCTGACACTGAAATTGCATTAAGTCATTTCCTCTATAGTTTATATAAACTTTTAAAACATGGTAGTAACTTTTGTTTAGAAAATGAGAAACACCCCTTCCCCCAACTCTAACTGTTCATACAAGTCTTTCCCAAACTCAGGGGCGAGTCCCCTGGGAGAATACCAGACTTGTGTTAGGTGCACATGGTGCAGAGGGTCAGGGCTTAGACATTATAATGATGGACACTATAGACAATTCTAATCTAGATGGAAGTAGTGGGGATGTAGGAGAGGGTCAGCACTGGTGTGGGGGGAAGCTATATAACCCTGGATCTGCTCTGATTTCCACTTCAAACATGCTGTTGTGGGCAGCTTCTTTACTTTCTCCTTCCCTCCCTGCTCCTGAGACACATGGTCCATAATACAGCTGGACAAAGCAACAGATCATATGTACAGGGCTACAGGCTCAAAAAAGCAGTTCACCAGCCCAAGTTACATGCGTCTCCTCTCACAACACAGTTTAGCTGCAAGAGTACATGTCCAGGCCCAAGAGAGCCAACAATGGACACAAAAATATGGTTTCCTGGTAGTGAGCGTGCAGGTGGGGGAAGCAATAAATTAAAACAAAGGAAAAAAAGAAAGAGGAAAAAACCAAGAGAATGGGATAAAAGGGATGGAGACAAAAAAGGGGAGGAGGGAAAGGACAGGAAAAAAAGCAAAGTATAGATACAGCAATTGTGCCATTGCTTGGAATGAGGGGTGACAACGTGACAATACACTGTAAGATGGGCTCCGACAAAAAATAAAGATGAGGGACCCCGAGTTTATCAAAGATAAACTGAACAAGGTGAGATTGGCCACAGTCGGAAGACAGGATACTGGGCTAGATGGATCTTTGGTCTGACCCAGTCTGGCCATTCTTATGTTCTTATGTAATGAGTCTCTAAAAGCCAAAACAGCAGTTATGGGAGCATACCATTGAGTGACTCGCAGGGGGAGGATCCAGAGAGTGGGGAGGCCGCTGCATGATGGGAGGTACAGTTCCTTCTTCATTTTTTAGTCTCTGCAGTGCCACTATTTGATCAGCTGAACCCATTGCCAGAATGACCCTTAGGCTCCCATTTTTATTGCCTGTAAAAACATCTATCACAGACATATATCTGTCCACTGCAACCACTGGATACTGAGCTTGAAGCAGCAGGCGAGAAATCTTGGGGTCTCTGGAGAGGAAAAAACAGGTATCAGAACAAGCCACTAGGGTATCACATGTTTAGACACAACTCGTTTCACCTGAAGCCCTCAATGCAATGAGACGAGCCAATCTATTACCCCCTTTTTTAAAACAAACACACAACTTTGGTCTTACAATGACCCATCACAGATAAGGAGACTGCTTTCCTGCCCCCTACCTTTGGACTTCACATCATACTGATTCCCGCTTCTGGTGGATAGGAGAAACTACCTTTACCAGCTAGCAAGCAGTGGTCTCTGGAAAATGAGGTAAAGTGCTCTCAGCTACTGCCAGCCCAGCAAATGAAGGATGAGAGCTAGGGACGTGTCCAAAGATCCCCATTTAGGAACACAACATACTGCCACTAGACTACAAAAACAGCCATTGAGTGTATGATTTTACTAGTTAAAAACCATTGAAAAAGAACAAAAAGATGGGTGACAGTGGAGTGTTCCACAGAAGTCGGAAGACATAGCAACATGTATTTACTTCTTGATAAATCCCAGTGTCTAATGTGCACTGAATTGAATAATAAAGCACCTTCCACCTAACTAAGGCACTAACTGATTTGCTCCTCTGTTTAATTTGACCGAAATGTCAGGAACCCGTAACATGAATTAAAAATAATATATTTTGTGTTCTTTATGTTGATCAATTTTAAATCACTTTAGGCAGGTATTGCTTGAAAAAAGCTGCCATTAAATTAAAGGAAGGAAGGAAGGAACCAAAACCCTGAACAAAAGAGGGAAAAAAATGTTCAGGAAAGACCACCTGATAATGAGACAATTACAACTAAAAGTTGAGCTATTCAGACAATATTTTTATATTAGAAGCACTAACCTGTGCTATGTAAACTGACAGTTCCATGGTAGTCTTACGGATAAGATCACTTGCTTATTTCAGTCCCAGTTTGGGAAAGAACAGATTGAAACAAGTGGAAGGCACTGAATATTGTTTATAGTGCACATACCAATTTCTATTCTAATCCAATGTAACTAATGATAACTATGAATGCCACGGCTTGCTATTTGAGAATGGTCAGGTTGAACTGCTACAGACATATTTTCTTACAAACAGGATAAGTTAAGCTGGTTTAATTGGACGCCACTGCAGCGGTCTTCATTTCTATGGGCTGTTCACTGGTTAACCTCTTACTTGTTTCTGCACCACAACAGTGCCGTGCAAATGGTGGATTTAAAGCAGCGAAAGTCATACATTTCACATTAGTGAACATCAGTGGGACCACTGTTGCTTGTCTTGTAGATTTTCTTGTTACAAATCTAGGGCCTGACCTTGCAGTCATCAGCTATGGCAGACTCCTGCACCCATGTAGGGCCCCTTTGAAGTGGGCTCTGCACAGACTTCTGAATCCACCTCCAAGGATCTGATTGCAGGATCGGGGACTTAATGCCAATGCTACTTTAGCAAAGTCCCAACGGAGAATATAGTTTAACAATAATATGGATCAGACATTTTGCACTGTTGACAAAGCCTTTCTAGTCTGACCAAGGACACGTGTTTTAGAGTCTGGCCCTCAATTCTTGAATCCTACAATGCAGAGCAGACTCTTGCTGCAAGCTGCTGTAAGGACATATATTCCCTTTCTTTCCCCTGCCACTGGACAGCACATACCGCACATTCTGGTCAAAAACAGAACAAAAAGTTCAAGAGCCTGTTTACTTGAATGACATGTAAAACTGATGCAGAGGAAGCTTCACCAATCCTAGCAGTCTGTCGCATCCGGGGGGTCGCATCTTGTTCCAGGCTTCAATAACCATTACATTGTTCTTGAGTCTCTCCAGATGTTTGGGAGTTAATGAAATAGGCATCACCTAGTATGGGAGAGAGTTTACTGCACAACTAGTAAATTAAGCAAACTGCATTAAAACAGAAGGGGACGCTGTTTGTCAAACGCAGAGTATTCTGTTTTAACAGAGGAAGATTTCCCTAATGGTCTAAATACTGTTAGTTGGAGACCCAAATTAAAAATTCAGTTCAGGCTTGTCTACCCAGTTTTGGTAGAATTAGAAAACGTACCATTCAAAAAAAGGTGTGAATGAGATGGCAAGTGATTTTTATTCAGATTGCTTTAAACTATTGGGAGGGGGGGGGGGAGGAAGGGGAGCGTAACACCTATTTATCATAAACAACAGTGAAGTGACTTGGGATAAAAATATGTCTTTGATATGTCTTTCAATGAAACCACACCTTCCATTACGGCCTGAGGACTCCCACAATTCACATCTCTAAGACTCCCAATGAATCCTGCAATAAAACTGGGGAAAACAGATTTGACATTCCTGATATTTTTAAAGAAAAAAACCCCAAGAAAACAAAACAAAAAAAATGGGATTTCTGCTATAACAATTTGGTCAAAATGATGTAAATACAACAGTACACCTCCTCTACCCCGATATAACGTGACCCGATATAACACGAATTCGGATATAACGCGGTAAAGCAGTGCTCCGGGGTGGGGTGTGTGTGTGTGTGCACTCCGGCGGATCAAAGCAAGTTCAATATAACGCGGTTTCACCTATAACGCGGTAAGATTTTTTGGCTCCCGAGGACAGCGTTATATCAGGGTAGAGGTGTATGTCGGGGTAGAGGTGTATGTGAAACTGGCTGAGTTTGTGTAACAGAAGTCTAAAATTTTGGAATTTCCGGGCTGAGGCTTCTTTCCCTTAACATTGCATTAACTCTAGCTTTTGTGCTGACTAACGCATATAGTATATGAAGATAAAAAAAATACAGGATTATAAAGAAATAAAGTCATCCCTCCAACCATACAGCATTGGACACAACATTCTAAGCATCTCTTTCCCTTCCCACAAAGAGTAGTTGCCTTCTTTTCCTTGCTTTATTATATATGGGCTTCCTTGCCTACTTTCCTCTGGTATTTCAAAGGTCTTGTTTACTGTTTGGGCAATTCCAGGACACACTCACCCGCATTTCATGGTTTGTGGTATGACCAAAGTAGTAATAAGAGCACTTTAATACATCAGAGAGAGATAGTCAGAGAAGTCCTTATGGCTTGCATTAAGATAAAAACTTGGGCTTGGGAAAAAGTTTGCCCCTCACAGGAATATGCAATTTAGACAGCATAACAGGAGAGGTGTGTGACTTGCCTGAGAAAAGCTAAAGGCAGGTTGTGTTGTACCCCACATGACAGCAGATCTTGTTGCCTCCTCTGTGCTGAACAGTTTGCAGTTTAAATACACATTACAGGAACCATGGATTCCAGAGTCTCCAGCAATAAAATCCTTTCCATCAGGCACCATTAACAATACATGCAATAATAATCCATCCTCTTCCGATGCATTGATTTGTGTCATCAGGTTACGGGACGCAGACAATGGCATGGATGGTGGTGACTGCAGCGCCCCTGTTCTGGGTACTTCTGTTCTCTTTGAGGATTCCTGGTTGCTTTCTTTCAAAAGTCGAGGGCTTTTTGCATGTATAGCATTTCTGTCAGCTTCTTGTAACTTAATCCCTGGACTTCTGATGGCATAAACTGGGGCTTGCTGGACAGTACTAGCTGACCTGGCATTGGCACTGGTAAAGTCTTTGTTGTCAGCTGCAAGCTCCAATGATACCTGCATTATATGAGGAGAAAATATTTAATCAGAATATCTGCCCTCTATGAAGGACAGGCCCAGCAATATCAAGTCAGAACTATATAGCATACTTGATTCAACAGCTGCATTAATTTTCCTTACTGAACCCTAAAAGCTCATTTATGGATGTATGTTGATCATGAATCTCAATCCTTACTCTAAGAAATCCTACAGAAAGATTTGCTAAATAAAGTGATACCTCTCTAACACACACACCCCTAAATGAAGAAAACCTGTACAATTTCAAATTTATACAATAATACAGCTTGAAAAATTTACTTGACACCAACTAGCCAAGGTAAAAAAAAAAAACTACCTCCCATTGGGCACTTTATCTGGACATGTCTATACATGATTTTTGTCCACTTTATATAGCATTATTTGATCACAATACTTTGGCATTGAATTCCTCCCTTTCATTTGTACTTCCTTCTCTCTTCCTAGCTCTTCCCTTCATTTTTCCCTCTCCTGCTATGGTATCTTTGTCTTTGCCTTCATCTTTCAATGACTATTCCAGTTTAATTTTTCTGTTTTGTAATATTTCCTTCCCTTTATTTCTTCCCTCTTTCATTTAAGGCACCTCTTTCTACACTCCTTCCTTTCCTCCTGTTCTCTGTCTTTCCTCCTTCACCACTGATTTCCCCATTCATTTTACTTGTCTCCAAATCTCTCCCTCCTCAGGCTCCATTCCCTCTCTTTCCTGTCATTTGCACAATCGACTGCATGCCCCCTCTTCTCCACTCTATTCCTCCTTTCTCATCCATTCCTCCATCCCTCCCCTCCATTCTTCTCCTTTCTCACACTATCCCATTCCATTCTCCCTTGTAACCAACACAGTCATGCTTATCCTTCCATTCACTAACTCAGCCCATACACAATGGCCTCAATCTCTATACTGCCACTAAGTGGCAAGTAGATCAGTTCCGTGGCCACTCTGCTCCATAGCTTCCCCTGCTCTTTGGAGAAGGGGATCTGCCCACTCACCCTGGTCAGTGGGTTTTTCAAGCCTTATAATAGAAAACACTTGCCATTCTGGTGGACTACAAAAGTAACCGAACCAACCTTTGCTTATATTCCCCAGGGATTCCCCAGCTCTATAGGGCTGAAATTCCCAGGTAGACTCCTCCTCCTCCTTCCCTTCCCCTGAACTGGATGGTTCTACACTGTACTCAGGGGAACTACAATTAGAACTCCTGATTTTAAGAAGGTTACAGGTGTCTCCCTAAAGTCTTTGTAAAATATATATATCGGGGTTCTACTCTACTGTACCCACAAACCTCCAGCTTTAAGATGTGGCATCAAAGTTAAGAAAAAAAAGAAAAAAAAAAGATATTCAGCCACCAAAATAGAACCATAAAAGATGATTTAACTCAAACATTGTATGGGAATTTATTTACCTTTATAGGTCCAAGCTGTGTCTGACCTCCCTCTTCATCCACAGGTAGCTCACAGCTGACAGTGAGCAGTTCGGACTGTATAACCTTCCGCAGTGTAAGAGTTGCTGAGCCAATCAGCACTGGCTGAGGACAGGGAAAAAAAGAAATTAATTCTAAGATTTCTGAAAGATTTGCTGATCAGGAAGAAACCCAGGAGTTATTGTGAAGTGACAACTTCTGAAGAAGCCTATACACTACTGTTCTCCTTTTCAGCACAGAGTCTCAATGTTATATTAATACAAACCCATCTTGTATAGAACTACGGTTTCCATTAGTTTCTGATCCAGGCATCACCACGGGATGATGGCAACAGGGAGATCTCAATTTCTGTGAGAATTTTGGATGACTGCAAGAGAAGTGTTCCAGATTCCAGGGATGGAATATGATTTTACACTTACCAAGGAGACAAATTAATAATCATTTTCTAATGGAAAACAATGAATAGGGCAGATGGAGAATGATATGTTTAATGTTATTGCAGATTATAAAAAAATCTGAACTGAGTTAACCCCACTCCCTGACTTTCTGTAGGCAGCAGATTACGTGAATGTGATTACTTACATGTACCCATTTATCCAAAAGAAATATACATTTTATTTTTTTTAAATGCACAGGTTACTCTAGTGTTTCCCAAGCTTTTGAAAGCTGAGTCCCTCCTTCAAGAAAATAAAACCAACCATGCCCCTTTTCAACCTTGCTGTGTGTTCTTAAAGGCCTAACTCAACTTAATGTATACATCTTCCACGCAGCAGCACTGGGGTATGTGCCACACTGAGAAATGCTGGATAACTCATGTCTGTTTGATGGTTAATGCTTAAATCCAACCCCTACTCCTTAAATGGCAATACCATGATTTTAGAGAAGGGTGATGGAGAAACATATTTGGGCTTTTCAGTCTTGAACTGAGATAGCAAGATGAACACCATATTATTCCCCTAAAAGCAACTGCACATACCTCAACCCCTTTTAAAATATCTCAGTAGTTATTACTTATTAAAGCAGCAGCCCATTTGGATGCCATCAATTTGTCTGTCTTTCTCTTGTGACTGAGATTAGAGCAATCCCAATACAGCACTGTAGATAACGTACCATGGACATCAGATTGTACAAAAGTATTTGAGTGCCCAAAACGCATACATTTTTGCTTACACAGATTAACTTGTGGCAAGTACCTTTTTCTGTGTGCTTTTTCTCATGTAGATTTTGAAAGCAAGATCAGAGTTCCACCAGTGCTCTATCATCATTCCACCGAAGTGAATAGGGAACACAAACCGCTGTTGAAATTTCACCACTGTAAGGAAGATTGACAGTTATGAGTGTTTGTCTGGACTTCCATGAAATTGAAAAGGAGCAGAGAAATCTTCAGTCTGTATGTGGAGGGTGGGCAGGACTAGTGTGCATGTGTGAAGTCTCCAGAGGAGGAAGTTCCAGCCCACATCAGGATAGCAGGCAAGTACTCTGTGCATCTCTCGAGCCATATAAAGAGAGTGGATGGAGTACGAGGATCAGAGTCAAGGGTTCTTGCTGGAACCTTAAAATAGAATATCTTGAGTTTTCAGCTATTCAATTCTCTTATGACGGAAACTAACTTATCTTTTTGCAGGAGTAACAAATGCTCAGCCATACCTGTGCGTTAAGAAAGTTTTCCATTGGGGGCAACAGTCTGCTATTGCCATCTAATTTATTCATTCATTTTTAAAATTAAATTCAATTATGTTTAGATCCCTTCTCCCTGCAGGAGAGCGTTCCATCTCCAAAGTCCCCGTGGCCCTGTGCACTGACCAACTATCCTGGGTCAGATGCAACTTATGCAAGTTCACAAGTGGATGTTTTGGGTCTCCCTTCCACAAAGCATAATAAAATATCAGAAAGAGCTAATAAATTTCTAAGAGGTGTAGAATTCAACACAATTGAGATTAAGAAAAAATAAAACTCTTACCTTCACCTGTGATTTTACTTGAAGCTATGCGAATCACTTCTGTTGTTAGGGAAATCTGTCCTGTTTCATTTTTGGACACTCCCACTGGAAAGTGGTACTCAATGAAGAAAGTGCTACAAATGAAAAAGTGAATTAAAGATCCCAGGCTATCAGTGGTGTAGTGCCCCTAATAAGGCCATACGCAACAGGAGTAAACTTTGTGTCCACAAGCCCACATTATTGGGCCCACGGGTCCTTCAATATTAGTGGACTACAGTTTTTTTTTATTGCACATTTTATCTGAGTACTGTTGCTACTGAGACTCGGTTAAAGAACTACAGAGATGAAAAAGAATTTATTCTCCAATGTAATGCAATATTGTTACTTACACAATATCCAAGAACAACATTTGTTAAATTAGAGTTAAGATAGAAAATGCATTTAAGCAATCAAGGAAATAACCAGTTAAGACTTTATTATCCAGACTAATCTCAATTCATATGCTTTACCCTGCAAATATCAGATTATCCAAATGCTCTCACAGGAGGTTCTTCCACAAACTCGCTTTTGTTTCCAGGATGCAAACACCCACAATACACACATGCAGGATGCAAACACCCACAATACACACATCCTCAAAACCTCAGAGAAATACACAACCTGACCTTAAAATATCTTCATCTTGTTGAAGTCTATCAATGAGACAAGGAGGGTGAGGTAATTGTGACGTTCTGTACCTTGGGGAGCACCCTGTAACCCCCCATATTCCTCATCTGTACATAATTGTGATATTACCTTACAAGGCATGCTTTATATGTATCAGGGGAAAGGTTACAATCTGCTGAAAGTGTTGCTGTGTGTTGCAAACAATATTGCTTCTGTAAAATGTTGCATTTTGGCTTCACATGTATGACCTTGGGAGCCCAGCCTCCCTCTTTATCATCGCCGGCTGAACGGCTGTGCAGAATTAGAAAGTGGCCACGAAGAACTAAAGAGGACTTTCTGCGTGATGTCATAATGCACTCGGCGGCCAAAAAAACAAGAACTGAAAGAGTGGCGGGACAGCGAGAGGAGGGACCAAAAGGAGAACGGCTCTTAAACCTTATGGAGCTCCAAGCGGATACGCTCCAGGCGCTACTAGCACTGCAAACTAAGCAGCTCCGCACCCGCCCTCCCCTGCAGCCACTGTCACAAAACTCTTTCCCATGCGCCCCTCCAGACACAGCCAACACACGCTTATCAACCTCCTGGCTCCAGTCTGTACCTGCTGCATTCCACTCCTGCCCCGTCACAGTCCAGCCCTGCGGACTCCCAGTACCCGCTGCACTCAACACCCGTCCCTCTGCAGTTTAGCCCTGCTGAAGTACAGTACCCGCTGCACCGTACTCCAAAGGACACGGTTGGATACGATACCTGGACATACACAAATCTTTAAGCACCCCGGGATCCCACCTCCCCCTTGGACTCTCCCTTCCCCTATCCCCCTCAGTGCCGATGTGTTTTTTTGTTTGTCTCTCCCCTCCGGTTGTTGTTTTTTAATAAAATAATTGTTTTGGTTTGGAAGCAATCTTTATTCCAATCATTGAAAGCAAACAGAGCCCTGCAAAGCAACAGGCAGTTTTCTTACACCTTCATAGTGCATCGTCTGCACCAATCACAATCACCTCCTAGCATTACAAGCACTGCACTCCCGAGCATAGCAACAAATATTAGTGGCTTTCAGCTTCAAATTGCTGCCTCAAGGCATCCCTGACCCTTATGGCCCCGCGCTGCACCCCTCTAATAGCCCTAGTCTCTGGCTGTTCAAATTCAGTTTCCAGGTGCTGAGCCTCAGCGGTACAGCCCTGAGTAAAGCTTTCGCCCTTCCCTTCACAAATATGGAGCGTACAGCACACAGCTATAAGCATAGGAATATTGTCATCGGCCAGGTCTAGCCTCCCATAAAGGCAGCGCCAGTGGGCCTTTAAATGGCCAAAAGCACACTCAACAGTCATTCTGCACTTGCTCAGCCTGTTGTTGAACCACTCCTTGCCATCAAGGTGCCCCATGTATGGCTTCATAAGCCACAGCATTAAGAAGTAGGCAGGGTCTCCCAGGATCACCATGGGCATTTTGACTTCCCTTACGGTGATCTTCTGGTCTGGGAAGAAAGTCCCTGCTTGCAGCTTCCTGAACAGGCCAGTGTTCCGAACGATGCGTGTGCCATGCACCTTTCCAGACCAGCCTGCGTTAATGTCTGTGAAATGCCCACAGTGATCCACAAGCACCTGGAGAACCATTGAGAAATACCCCTTCCGATTAATGCACTCGGTGGCTAGGTGGTTTGGTGCCAGAATTGGAATGCAAGTGCCATCTATTGCCTCTCCACAGTTAGGGAAGACCATTTGTGCAAAGCCATCTACAATGTCACGCACGTTGCTCAGAGTCATGGTCTTCTGGAGAAGGATGCGATTAATGGCCCTGTACACTTCTGTCAACACAAGTCCAACAATCGACTTTCCCACGCCGAACTGGTTAGCGACCGATAGGTAGCAGTCTGGAGTAGCCAGCTTCCACAGTGAAATCGCCACGTACTTCTCCAATGACAGGGCAGCTTTCATTCTCATGTCCTTGCACTGCAGGACTGGGACAAGCTCATCACACAGTCCCATGAATGTGGCTTTCCTCATGTGAAAGTTCTGCAGCCACTGCTTGTCATCCCAGACATGTATGACGATGTGATCCCACCACTCAGTGCTTGTTTCCCGAGCCCAAAAGTGGCGTTCCACTGTGGTCAGCATGTCCGTGAATGCCACAAGCAATCTTGTGTCATAGCTAGTACGTGTGGCGAGATCCATGTTGCACTCCTCTTGCCTTTGTAGTTTAAGGAATAACACCACTGCCACTCGTGACGTGTTAGTGAGAGCGAGCAGAATATTGGTCAACAGTGCGGGATCCATTCCTGCAGGTGGAAGAGGCAGAGCGCGCAGTACACAAACCGTTGAAAGATGGTGCCAAATGTGGACGGAAGCACAGGGATTGCTGGGATGCAAAGCAATGCATCACGGGGCATCGGGACAGGACCCAGGATGCCCCACGACCCCATCCGCCTTCTGACGCTAAGAGTTGTGGGAAGAGGAAGAAATGCTCTGTGGGATAGCTGCGCAGAGTGCACTGCTCTGAATACCGCTGCAAGTGCCACAAGTGTGAACACGCTATTGCGCAGGCAGCTAACAATGTGAACACACAACAGCGGTTTCCCTTCAGCACTCTCTCAGCAGCGCTGTAACTGCCAGTGCTGTAACTCTGCCAGTGTAGACATACAGCATGTTTTTGGGTAAGTTGGGGAAATCAGCCAGATATTAGCTCCCCAGAGGCAACAGCAAGGAAAGTAACCAACGCCCAGACGGGGTGTGAAACAACCCATCAACAGTGTATTGTCCAGCAAGGGAGCTACAAAACAATGACTCACCTGAATGAGGCCACACCAGGGGAATTGCTCAACCTTGCTTGGAGAGACTCAGCAATACCCCCAGACATGCCTAGACTTGTGTTTTCCAAGCACATGGACTGAGGGTATAAAACAGACAGAGTGGACACATACTGGGCCTTTCTCCTTCACCCACCTACACTGCAAGCAACAACGACACTGAAGACTTGATACTCCAAGTGAGAGGACTGGCCCAGATTTCAAAGGTGAAATCTGTATACTATAGACTGCAATATCCAGTGGGGTGAGAAAAACTGCTTCTAGTTGCTGCCCAGTTTAATAGGGTTGAGAGTTTAGACTGCATGCTTATATTTTATTTCTTTTGGTAACTAACTGACTTTTTGCCTATCACTTAATATCACTTAAAATGTATCTTTTATAGTCAATAATTTTGTTTAACTGTTTATCTTTACCAGTGAGTTGGTATGAAGTGTGGGGGCAAATCTGCTCAGGTTTGACAAATGCTGGTGTATGTCCCCTTTCCGTTGTTGAAGTGGTGAGCCAATTAATAAATTAGATGGTATATTCCTGAGGTACAGTGCTGGGGGGGATTTGGCTGGTGCGTTTCTCTGTGTGATTCAAGAGTGGCTCTGGAAGCATTCATGCAATATAGCTGGGTGTGGGGCTCCACATGCTGTTGTGCTGAGTGATCACAGCGCCTGACGGGGCTTGCTGCTGATCACTAGCAAGGCATTGTGAGAGACAGCCCAGGCTGGAGAGAGTTAAGGGGGTACAGAGGTCCCACAGTCCAAGTCTGCACCCTTGGGGGATCCCGTCACAGTAATATCTTTTATTTGACCAACTTCTGTTGGCTAGAGAGTCACACTTTTGATCTTACGCAGCACTCCTCAACCACCTTGTCTCTCTAATATCCTGGGACCAACACAGCTACAACACTGCATATTTTATCATTGTATTTTGTTTAAAAGTCTATGACGTGTTACTTTTTAAGACAAGGAGAGGAGGAGGAAAGAACCTCAGGACCCTGTTGAGATAAGGTCCATTGAACAAAACACCAGCATTGAGAAACCTGGTTCCAAAATCCAACAAAGGCGCGCGCACACACACACACACACACACACAAAAAATCATAAAAATAATAATTCTTACCGCTTTTTAGCTAATGCTGGTCTTGGTGGTTTCCCTGTGAAGCTTTTCTTGCCTGGTGTAGTCTGGGTGCTTTCAGGAGGAATTCTCAAGCTTTCAATGATGACTCTGGCTAAGTGTATTCGACCCAGCAATGCCAGCCTATCCACATTTAAGGTTATGACTTGCCCTTCCTCTGTGCATTCTGTGGGAGCTTCAGAAAGTGGTAGTGGTCTAGCAGCAGAACAGCTAAAAAGGGTTAAAGCAGAGAATCCGGCTTAGACAAACATTCATTGCAGCAAAACCCTAAGGGAAAACTGTAGGCTGGCAGGGTGTTGGTTTTTTTAAAAAATGGTTCACAATACATGAACACGCACATTTGTTTTTTCACTGTACTACACTTTTCATCACAAGTTTCCTACTCACCCTTTACAGTCAAAGTATGTAAACTGCAGATAATGAAGGTGGCTTCTACATTAAAATGTGTTATGTACTTAAAATACACCTACATAAAGAAGGAAAAGTGCAGACGTTTTCTTTCCATGCAATTCTAACTGCATAAGACAGGATACCCTCCCAACTCAGCTCTGCAACAAGAAAAGGTTCAGGAAGCCTGTGACAGTGGTCAGAGGGTGCAGATGCTGCAACAGACATAGGGTAAGTTCACTTGTGTGCAGGGGACCAGCAACAGGCCTATGGACCACTTACATACCATGTAAACTGTATCTTGAGGGCTTTAGTGGTACATAGGCTTTTTGTGCTGCATCTCCACAGAAGTGAATTTCACCTGCAGAGAGTAGAATGCAATGATAGCAGCAGGTGTGGAATTTGGGAACAGCAGCACAGCCATTTAGAAAGTCAAGGAAGTATACTGATTTGGGTTTAAAGAAAAGTTTAGTGTATCATTAAATTGGTTAACTGGATTACTGAGAGGCACCACTGTAAACAGAGTATGAGACTGACAGTGAAGCTACTCTCAATGTGAATACAGTATTGCTTGGTGTAACTTCCTCGCTGACTGTTTGACAATCTTTTATGCTAAGAGTTTTATTTATTCTCTATTTTTTTCTTAATTTGTTTCATGTTTAGCCGTAGATTTTATTGTAAATCAGGCAAGATATCTTGAGCTTTCTGTTTATTTTTGTATGAAGCCTGTGGTAACATGCTTTCTGTAGACGCTTTGTAAATAATGCATACATTCGGTTAAAAGAACATTGTCATTTCAAATGCAGTTAAGAACTAGCTTTTGTAAAAACAAGCTTATAAAAAGTTGCTCTTATTTTTTTGTTTACTTGTTTTTAAATTCCAAGGGAGTCAGATTTTCACTCCTCTGCAATGCAGGCAGCCCAAATATTGCATGAAGAACTTTAAAGTGAAACTGGCTATTAACAAAAATGAAAATGGAAGCGTTCATCTTCATTATGCAATCTAAAAGAAATACAAAAAGTAAACAAACTACAGAAAAAGAATAGCAACTTTAGTTTAGAATATTTTCAGTTTTTATTCATTCAAAGCGTTATTTATTATTAGAAAGGTAGATACTTGTTTTTGTTTTGCAAACATGATTTTTAACTTGACTATCTCTTTAAGCAGCTGGTCACATTTTCTTAAATGATGTATGGTAACTCTCTGGATTCCATCATATAAAAGGACATCAAATTCTTAATCAAACTGGTTATTCAAAGCACTGTTACACTATATGCAAGTGAAAGTGTGTGGGAGTGTAGTAGTTCTCAATATATTTACCATTGTGGGCCACAACATGTTTCGTGGGCCACATCCAATATTACCTGTATGGCCCTGAGGATGTCACATGGGCCACAGCTGTGTGCTGATNAACTGGTTATTCAAAGCACTGTTACACTATATGCAAGTGAAAGTGTGTGGGAGTGTAGTGGTTCTCAATATATTTAACATTGTGGGCCACATATGTGGCCCACAACATGTTTCGTGGGCCGCATCCAATATTACCTGTATGGCCCTGAGGATGTCGCATGGGCCACAGCTGTGTGCTGATTGGGCCGCAAGCGGCCCACAAGCGGCCCACAAGCTGCAGGTTGAGAACCACTGCATGACTATTGCTAATGGCAACTTATGATTTGAGGCTACTGCACAAAGGAGTCTGTAACTGAACTGTTCACCTGGGTTTCATTTCTGTTGCCTTTTCTTTCTGATTACAGATGCTAGAATCCAAAGTTTTCTGTGACCTCTGATGGTTTCCGTGGTCACCTTTCACAAGCTTTTTTGTCCTGATTACTTTTTTAGATGATATAATATCCTCATCATCACTGAGGAAGTCACTTAAACTGGTATCAGACTTCTAAAAAGAGATATTGGAAAAAATAAAAGTTTAATATTATCAACGCCAACAAAAGGTACACAACAGCCACAATAAATGAGGGTTGGAAAAATAGCATGTGATCATGTAATCGGACAATCAAAAAGCATCCTCAGAGGGGACAGAATTAACACTGCATGGGCAATCTTTATTCTGGCATTTCCCAACAAGAGTGCTTGACTGTCATCTTAATAATGTTCTTTTATCAGTTTTTAATGTAATTTTTAATATATTGGCAAACTTCTATAGGCTACATTACAAAAACGCCTTATAGATACTAAGACGTCTCTCTTCCTTCTGATTTGATGTCTTGATTTTCTTTTACTATAGCACTGTGGCCTAAGCATCTTCCCCTCGTCCCCCACTTACATGAGCTGTGTAAAACAAATTCTCCAGCAGACTCTGGTCATAGTGAGGATCGTTCAGCTCGCTGTCATACACCTCACTTCCTGCAGAGAGAGAATCTGGAGGGGAACCTGTCCCATCCCAGAAATGCACAGGGGATAAATCAGCACTGTGGACACAAGAGGAGGAAAAAATATCCCTCTTAATATAGCAGTTTCATATCAATTCTAATTGCATTGTTTATAGAACAGCCACCTTTATATCCAGATTTGAACTTAGTTGTGATGTTCAAACTAGCAACAGTAAAGATAGTGCTTGACGGTAATGAAGAGTCCAGTTAAGAGATATGGCACAGGCAGAAACAAAACAAGCTTCCCTCACAATGTGTCTCAGACCTGATCTGGATAGAACTCCTAAAGCAGTGATATTCTGACTGAGGCTTGGGAGCCGCAAGTGTCTCTGTAATGTGTCTCCTGCAGCTTTTGCAGCACATGATATTAAAACACTGTGTGATTTAATTATTAACCAATCTAACTTATTAACCAAACAGGATGCATTTGCTATGTTATTAACCAATTGTAGAATAGTTGGTCAGTAATTTTGCTGTGAGATATAACAACTGTAAATGAAAGAATGAATAGATACTACTGTGGCTCTTTTGGGTAATGCTGATTGCTAATTTGGCTCCTGAACCATTGAGGTCTGAGTATCACTGACATAAAGGGATTAATGGGTAGTCTGCTTTCCATTGGCTAGTGAGTCTTTGGCCTTGCTTCTAAAACTGTCAAAGGGGGAAGGACTTAGGAGTGGCAAGTTGAATAAGTCACTGAATATAAAACAACTTTCAGTTACTACCAACCTGGCTAGATATCTGCTAGTGACCTACTGTAGAAGTGAAAGGCTTCATGCCCCATTACCAAAGCCCTGAATTAAAAAGCATCCCTTCTCCCCAAACAACATTATTAATAACCTACTTTTTAAAAAGTTTTCACAAGATGGTATTTTAAACCTGCCACTTTTGTGAGATGAGCTGGTGAATGTCAGTCCACTTCCCATTAGAAAGCTCTCAATTTCACTACACAACTTCATCACCACATCTAAACGTCAGGATAGCACTCAGACACCCAGATTTGGATGGACATGGAGAGCCAACTCTCACATTGTTCATTGGGAACAGGGTAAAGGTACATTAGTGGAATACTTCTTGTGCTCTGTTCTGAGGCTAGGCAACAACTGCATTTTCTAAGGCTGTCAATATGATACCATTCACAAGCGTCAAGCTAAAAACTGGATATTCCTCCAATACTTTAGACCAGGGGTCGGCAACCTTTCAGAAGTGGTGTGCCGAGTCTTCATTTATTCACTCTGATTTAAGGTTTCGCGTGCCTGTAATACATTTTAACGTTTTTAGAAGGTCTCTCTCTCTAAGTCTATAATATATAACTAAACTATTGTTGTATGTAAAGTAAATAAGGTTTTTAAAATATTTAAGAAGCTTCATTTAAAATTAAATTAAAATGCAGAGCCCCCCGGACCAGTGGCCAGGACCTGGGCAGTGTGAGTGCCACTGAAAATCAGCTCGCGTGCCGCCTTTGGCACGTGTGCCATAGGTTGCCTACCCCTGCTTTAGACTGTTAAATAAAAAGAAGGGGCGTTTACAAAAAAGTGAAAAGAAAGATTTTCACTGATTTTGCTGGCAAAAAAAATATTTTTTTTTAACTTTCCCCAAAAGGGGAAAAATACAAGAACACAATGGCAAGAAAACCAGAAAGGGAAACTGATTAGAATTCTGAATCTGCAAAGATTTAAGCACATTCTTAACTTTGTGTGTGCAAATAGCTCCAGTGCAAAAAGGAAGCAATTATAAATGGGGAAAATTGTATATACTATCTTGAAAAGCCACTTAAAAGCCACATAGAAATGTAAGCAACTCTTTGGATTAAGAGTGGAGAAGAGGGAATTTAATAATTGGGCAAAGAGTAAATATAACTAGTGCCACTCTCTATTTTGCTTAAAGTCTAGATTGTATATTTTTTTGCCTAATATTTGCCTGGTATCTCTGCCGGCAAAACATAAGTAATAACTAACTACAATCAATTTGCAGTAGAAACAGTGCTTAGTCTTCCAACAACATCAGCAATATTGCTTGAACAAAAGACCCTCACAACTAAGGTGGGCACAAACTCAAAGTGTAAAATACTTTCTCTTACCACCACCTGATAACCCAGCACTCCAAAATATTTCCGAGGATGCGCTGACTCAACAAGTATCCCGTATAATACAAGAAATAGATATCTGGGTCATTTTGGGAATGTTTACGATAACATCTCAGTGCATGCCATGGCACTCACCTGCCCAGTAGTAGGTGTATTGCTCTTTTTTCAGCATGAGAGTCAAATTCTTGAACTGTGTATTCAGATGCTAGGAGAAGTGGATCTTCAGTAGTGGATATGACATCAGGGTCCAAGGTTTTAAGGCTCCTGGATGACAGTTATTCCAGTGAAGAGGGATCAGGAGGAGGAGGAGTAGGGATAATAAGTGTTTCTGGTTTGTTCTAGATTTTATTCATTTCAACAACAAATAAACAGATTTTCTCTTATTTAGCACAAATAAAAACCTATATACAGTGTGTTTCTATTTGCATTTTAACTCCCTAAGTACAAAGAGGACAAATTCTGTTATACAACACTAGGTAGATTTTGCTTCAAGTTACAATTTTTGATCCAAACTTGTAAGTATAGTTTATAATGTGCCAAAAGTGCTACCCAATCCTGAATTTAAACATAGCAGCTGCAGGCTCTCTATGCTTTTTCTCATTCTCTCTCTTTTTATTTTTTTAAAGTGCTCCTGAAAGGTGCCTGATCAACATTCCTGGGGAGACTGAAATCCTCTACTTATTTACAAATCAAATATAGCATAGGCAGCAGCACTTGAACTGTCTCCCTACCAACATGCCTCAAACTGTGGGATCTCTTTTAGGCCTGACTGGGTATCTCACCCTCTAAATTCATGTAACCTTTTGACTCTGCTTAAACTACCAGCAAGGGTGCCAACTGTGGATACCTGTGCATCACGGACAGAACTACTCACTCATATCAGACAGATCACTGAATGACCTTCAGATGGCACTGACGTTAAGTCATTAACGACATGGACTGGAACTGGTGAGGTGAAATGTAGGCGCTTATTTACAACGGGGCTTTAATTTCCCTTGTTTGAATAAGAATACTGAAAGATGTGACACAAATCACAGTATTATAGGAAAATATGATAATGCCTTGAAATTTATGGCTTGGAAGTAAAAAACACTCCCTCCTTCAAGCTCACTTTGCTGTTGCTTTGAAAGTGTCTCTCTTTACAGAAGGATGCACTTCATTCAACTCAACATCAGTATCTGGGTTGAATTTCATTGCAGAAACAGCCATGGCATTGCGGAGTTTATTGCCTTGATCCAGAAGAGCTGGAAAATAAAGAATAAAAACTCAAAATTAAAAATTAATTGAAAATATAAAAGCCATGTGCACACAAAGTAAATATGCCAGATGTAAATTTTATGTCTCTATCTGTCATTATAAAGAGCCCTTGACATATTGGAGATTAAGTTTGCTATATACCATAAAGCATATAACACAATGGGGAGTAAGAGGGAGCAGTCCTACTTCAGCCTTGAGCACAGGGCAGTATGAAGCACAACTCACTTGTGCTAGATAGACGGAACCTGATGGTGGGGAGAGGGTATGGTAGGTACGGTAGCCAGATTAACCCATGGAAGGTTGGCTTGACATCCAAAGGTTCCTCACTAGCAGTCCAATTTCAAGATTTCTCAGTAAATACAATGGACGGCTCAGAAGATTGGTAACAGGATATATGGAAGCTTCCACTGTTGGTTTACTCATCTAAATCCAGCTCAGCTAATGACAGTCAGCTAATAATACTATAGCCTGACAGCTGATTTGGTGGCCCATGGCAACTGAGTTAGTGATCTAAGTCCAATTCTTATCAAACAAGTGCTGATAACAAAGAAAAAACAAAATCCCACTAACACAGTTTGCACTCTTGATAGCCATCTCAGCAGATAAAATCAAGGATTAAATAAGCTAGGAGACTGATATTGTTCCTCCAGGTCAGAGATGAGGCAGGATGAGGTAGTTTGTACAGCTGCTGCCCATGCTATACCTGTTCTATGGATAATCAGACCACCTGCCACCAGCACTAAATTAAATCTTTTTTATGTATTAAATACAAAAGTGTTTTGACTGTCAGTTTAAGTTCCAAATACTGTCTCTAGAACATTACATGTAACACTTATCCTGAAGCCTTTAGTCCTACAAGAGCACCAGCTTGTATCACATGCCAGCTAGCTGAAATATTAATGAACTTGTACAGTTTCAAATGAAACCTAAACCCTGATGGCAAATATTTACAAACCTGAAAGGAGGTCTTTTGTAGTTGGGTTGTGCAAAGACAGTACATGTGCGTTACTGTGGCTCCCCACAGGTGTTCCTGCTTGCAATTCAAGATCAGAACTGTTGGGAAATGACGCCTGTTTCTTTGGAGGATTCACTTTTAAATTTTCATCTGGTAAAATCAGACGATGCTGAGACCCAGAGAAACTGTTCTTTATGTTCTCAGAATTCTCTTGAAAGAGCAAGTGGTCTATTCCTCTATTTAAAAAGATAAAGTTTAGTAAAACCCAAAGTTGATTTGTAAATATAGTGCTCCTCAAACTCTTGTGCACATTCCTTAATCAGAGTACTGCATTCCCCACCTCAAAGAAAAACGTGACATATTTGTATTTGGGTGCACAGAGGAAATCCCGACTTCTGTTCTTACACTCGCACCATGAAATATGCGGACTCAAATTATAATTAAAACAGTTGAGCCACATCTTCAGCTTATGTAAACCACATAGCTCCAGTGAAGTCAATGGGGCTCTGCAGATTTATACCAGCTCAGGATCTGGCCCCTTATTCTTTTCCTAGCTAGATGCCTAATTACAACATGATTTAGACTACACATGGAAGTACTTCTTAATCCATAAATCATATATAAGGCTGTAAGAAAGTTGTGATTGTTTGGTTCAAAAATAGCAGCCAGTTTGTTAGAGTTGTGGTTGTGGTGTGGTCAGCACAAAAGATACCCCGTGAGTTCCTGCTTGGCTCTTGAAGGTAAGCATGACGGAGGGGCAGTTGGTCCAAACCTGAGTGGTGTTGTGATCTGGAGCATGGGGTCACAACACTACTCGAATTTGTAGAAGCTATATAAAGTTGCTGTTTCCACAACAAAATTGTGGCCCATGATTTTCTTACAGCCTTAGTCATAAACACATTGCTGCTGCTTAATAAAACATCTGAAATGAAAAGAAATTCTTTTATTTTATCTGGAAAAAGTTACCTTGGAGTAGCGGCCCTGCTACTGTTAACAGACTCTCTTCCAGCCATACCAGGCGGTCCATGTAGTTGTGCTGGAGCAAGAAACGGAGTCTTGCTGGATTCAGTCATTCCTCTGGTTCCCTGAGCAGAAGCAGCAATGTCTAAACTCACATCTGTGGTTGGAATGGAGCTGCTACTGTCATAGGTTTCAGACAAGGGCTCTAAGACTAGAGATACCTGAAAAGAAACAATGTGAGAAGAATGTTTTTTAATTAAATGCGCCAAACATTCTACGGTTGTTTTACTTTCTGTATTATGTGGCATGTTGCATCTTCCATACTAGAGGCTATGTATTTGATACAGTTATGTCAGATACTAGCTTAATCTCTGGAATATTTACAAGCAGTTAGTTCACATTACACATTTTCAATCAAAGGAATCAGTTTCTTCAAGGGAATATAGTCCAGGGGCAGGACTTTCAAAAACGAATACTTAAGGTTAAATATAGGTTTAGAAGCCTTCTAGGCACCACTTTTTTAAAATCTTGGCTGGCTCAGGTGAGCTGTGGAGAAAGATTTCAGTACTACCTGTAGTTCTCCTAGTTTCTCAGATGTTGGTGAAATAACGGTGAAAAATCCACTGATTGGGTGGCTTGGAGATAGTTGTGATAGTCCATTGATTTGAGCTCGACCAATTGGAAGATGGTCAGGTTTGGTCATTACCTCCAGTACAAGAACACCCATATCTACAGGAAACAGGAACAGCTAATTTAGATCTGGTATAAGACAACATATTAAAAAACAATTGGGGAACAACAATAATATTGCAGTTAAAATTAGGGCTGTCAATTAATCACATTTACCTCACGAGAATAACTAAAAAAAAAAATTAATCGTGATTAAAAAAATTAATCGCAGTTTTAATTGCACTGCTAAACAACAGAATACCAATTGAAATTTATTAAATATTTTTGGCTGTTTTTCTACATTTTCAAATATATTGACTTAAATTACAACACAGAATACAAAGTGTACAGTGCTCACTTTATATTATTAATTTGATAAATATTTGCACTGTAAAAATGATAAACAAAAATAGTATTTTACAAGTAGCGTAGTAGTGCAATCTCTTTACCGTGAAAGTGCAACTTACAAATGTAGATTTTTTGTTACATAACTGCACTCAAAAACAAAACAATATTAAACTTTAGAGCCTACAAGTTCACTCAGTCCTACTTCTTGTTCAGACAATTGCTCAAACAAGTTTGTTTACATTTACGGGAGATAATGCTGCCTGCTTCTTATTTACAATGTCACCTGAAAGTGAGAACAGGCATTCCCATGGCACTTTTGTACCCGGCATTGCAAGGTATTTATGTACCAGCTATGCTAAACATTCGTATGCCCCTTAATGCTTCAGCCACCATTCCAGAGGACATGCTTGCATGCTGATGACACTTGTTAAAAAATAATGCGTTAATTAAATTTGTGACTGAATTCCTTGGGGGATAATTGTATGTCTCCTGCTCTGTTTTACTTGCATTCTGCCATATATTTCATGTCGTAGCAGTCTCGGATGATGACATGTTGTTCATTTTAAGAACACTTTCACTGCAGATTTGACAAAATGCAAAGAACGTACCAATGTGAGATTTCTAAACATAGCTACAGCACTCGACCCAAGGTTTAAGAATCTGAAGTGCCTTCCAAAATCAGAGAGGGACAAGAGGTGGAGCATGCTTTCAGAAGTCTGAAAAAAGCAACATTCTGATGCGGAAACTACAGAAGCTGAACCACCAAAAAAGAAAATCAACCTTCTGCTGGTGGCATTTGTCTCAGATGATGAAAATGAACATGCATCAGTTCGCACTGCTTTGGATCATTATCGAGCAGAACTGTCATCAGCATGCATGCATGTCCTCTGGAATCATGAAAGGACATATGAATCTTTAGTGCATCTAGCACGTAAATATCTTGCGACGCCAGCTACAACAGTGTCATGCGAATGCCTGCTCTCACTTTCCGCTGACATTGTAAACAAAAAGCGGGCAGCATTATCTCCTGCAAATGTAAACAAACTTGTCTGTCTGAGTTATTGGCTGAACAAGTAGGACTGAATGGACTTGTAGGCTCTAAAGTTTTACATGGTTTTACTTTTGAATGCAGGGTTTTTTTGTAGATAATTCTACATTTTAAGTTCAACTTTCATGATAAAGAGATTGCACTACAGTACTTGTATGAGGTGAATTGAAAAATACTATTTCTTTTGTTTTTTACAGTGAAAATATTTGTAATAAAAAATAGTGATCACTGTACACACTGTATTCTGTGTTGTAATTGAAATATATGTGAAAATATAGAAATGTAGAAAACATCCAAATATATTTAAATAAATGGTATTCTATTATTGTTTAACTGCACGATTAATCACACGATTAATTGCAATTAATTTATTTAATCGCACAATTAATTGCGATTGTTCTAATCACTTGATAGCCCTAGTTAAAATATAATTAAAACTGCAAAATTAAAAACCAGAACAAATGAAATGCAAAAAAAACCCAACAAAAAAGCATAATTAAAATAGGGAGAGGGGGACTATATGCGAGGCAATGGGGTCTAGTGGATGGAGCACTTAAATAAATAAATACATGGAGATTTACCTATCTCATAGAACTGGAAAGGACCTTGAAAGGTCATCGAGTCCAGTCCCCTGCCTTCACTAGCAGGACCAAGTACTGTCCCTGACAGTTTTTGTTTTGTTTTGTTTTTTTGCCCCAGATCCCTAAATGGCCGCCTCAAGGATTGAACTCATAACCCTGGGTTTAGCAGGCCAATCCCCAGGGATTCAGGGGACATGGGTTCAATCCTTGGCTCTGGTTTGATGGGTGACAACAGGCAAGTCACTTCCCCCAGTATGCCTCAGTTTCCCCATCTGTAAAATAGAGATGATACTTGGCCTCCTTTGTAAAGCACTGAGCTCTAGGGATGAAAAGCACTAGATAAGAGTATTATTACTAGGACATGTAACAGGTAGAGAAATAGGAGTACTTGTGGCACCTTAGAGACTAACAAATTTATTGTAGCATAAGCTTTTGTGGGCTACAGCTCACTTCATNAAGATAAGCATGGAGAAATAGTTTTACCTTGTGTAATGGCCCATCCACTCCCAGTCTTTATTCAAACCTGATTTGATGGTATCCAATTTGCAAATTAATTCCAATTCAGCAGTTTCTCGTTGGAGTCTGTTTTTGAAGTTTTTTTGTTTTAATATTGCGACTTTTAGGTCTGTAATCGAGTGGCCAGGGAGGTTGAAGTGTTCTCCAACTGGTTTTTGAATGTTATAATTCTTGACGTCTGATTTGTGTCCATTTATTCTTTTACGTAGAGACTGTCCAGTTTGGCCAATGTACGTGGCAGAGGGGCATTGCTGGCACATGATGGCATATATCACATTGGTAGATGTGCAGGTGCTTATCTCCTGCCCCCCCTTACAGTTCCTTATATCTCTTTGTCAAGTGCTGGAAATGGGCCATTTTCATTACCATCACAAAGACTTATTTTTCTCTACTGCTGACAACTGATCACTCTCCTTATAATGTGTATGGTAACATCCATTGTTTCATGTGTGTGTGTGTATATATCTATATCTATATATCTTTCTTCTGTATTTTCCACTACATGCATCCGATGAAGTGAGCTGTAGCCCACGAAAGCTTATGCTACAATAAATTTGTTAGTCTCTAAGGTGCCACAAGAACTCCTATTCTTTTTGCAGATACAGACTAACACGGCTATTACTCTGAAACCTGTCATTATGCAAGGTAGAGAAATGTTATACTGCTAAGAAATTAATATAAATACGGTCTACACGCTTACAAGTAATAATATCACACATAAGCACTTAAACTACTTAAGACCCCAATCCTGCAGTAAGGTTCATACAAGTGTAAGGTGATACAGAGCTTGCTGGAGGATTGGGGCCTTAAAGTTTTTGTTTTTTTTAAAAGGCACTTGACAGGATCCTTTTGTCTTCATGACATTTCAGCTGCAGAAACACAGGATGCTTATTGTGACAATTCTTTGGCTAGAAGACACAGAGCTCTCACTCTGTCTCTTGAATACTTTTGCCATGATCAGTCTACAAGGATATTTAAGCACATCTAGTAGTATGGGATAGTTTTTTATTTTGATGATTCTCCTGAGGGTTATAAACATGCAATGCCCTTTGAAATATCAAACATGAGACACTACATAAAAACCATCTTTTAGATTCAGTAAAAATAAAATTAAGTTACGTTTTATTACTTATTGATACACTTCCCAATTCCTGCTAAAGTCTACTGAATTGATGCCATAATACAAACAATTTCAACTGCAAAATTAATACAGAGGATACAGCTATTGTACCTGTCAGGTAGGAGGCAAACTGTTTTGGCCCACAGCGAATTGCATAGCGGGTGGTGGTTTTCACTGCTTTTTGCTCAGTCTGTGAAGTATTCCTGGGATTAAACAGTGTACCATCTGATGTCTCCCCCCACCACCTGACCCGGATGAGAACAGAAGTAGGCGGTTTAGACACCATCCATAAGATTTTACTGACTGTTAACTTGAGAAAACAGCGCAACTGGCCTTCAACAAGAGGTGGTAAACTTGTAGAAGGGGAGATATCACTGATACCTGTGGAGATATAACACAGTATTATTTCTCAAAAATATAAATTCGAGTAGTATATTTGAGATGCAGATCACTTTACAAAGTTCAAAAAAATACTTGGAGTTTACCCTGCAGATATGTCTAACATTCTATGCTACACTTGGTTACCCTATAGATATTTAGAACATTATAGCCTACAACATTTGTGCATTGCATATTCTTGGCATGACTGTAACACACCTGGTGTTCACATACAAAATTTGTTGCAACAATTAACATTCACACCACCACTGAGACTATGATTGCTCTGCACAAAGCCATGCATTAGTGCCAATGAAGCTGGAAAGTGCTGCGGTTGCAACTGGTCTGTTCAGTACTGCCCTGCAATGCCCCCCACCATCCTTCAGTGAATGACCTCCCTGGATGATGGAATGACATCCTCCACATGCCTTCTGCATCTCCAGGATGCCCACCGTATGCATGGAGCCTGTCTTGACCCGAGTGTGCCCTTAGGGTACCTGTTGCTCCAACAAAGGTACTCCCTATTACTTAAGTGGCTTTAAGTAATCACCAAGACCCATACGGGGCTCCCAGCCCTCTGTTGCACCCCAAGGGCATGACACACCACATTATAATCCCCAAAGGCCACTATGCACCTACCGCACCAGTACAGGTAACTACCACCTCCCGACAGGGTGCCCAAGGTACTGCCACCCCATTATCCAATCATGCTATGGAGGGTGCTACCACCCCCTTCAGATGCCCATCATAGGATCTGCTGCCTCTTATGAGCCTCACAGCAGCCACCACTGCACGCCCTACTGCCACCAACTGCTCAGGGTATCTACCAGGTCCCCTCCTCGGGTATCTACCGGGTCCCCCGCCCCTCACCAGCCAGGGTATCTACCGTGTCTCTGGGTACCGCCTCCCATCCCAGCCAGGGTATCTACTGTGTCACCCGGGTACCGCCCCCCTCCCCGCCCAGCCAGGGTATCTACCGTGTCCCCCGGGTACCGACCCATCCCCCCA
>QXTE01000147.1:3184201-3255737 GCA_003942145.1 Platysternon megacephalum
GGGTACCGACCCATCCCCCCCAGCCCAGCCAGGGTATCTACCGTGTCCCCCGGGTACCGCCCCCCTCCCCGCCAGCCCAGCCAGGGTATCTACCGTGTCCCCGCCGCACCGCGTCCCCAGGGTACGGGCCCCCGCGCCGGGCGCTCCCCGGGGCTCTCACCTCTCCTCTTGCGGGCGCCGCCGCCTCCGCTGCCTCCTCCCACCCTGGGAGCGGGGCCCTTCGGCCTCTTCTGCTTCATCCCCCAGCCGCTCCTCCGCGCCAGGCCCGGCTCCCAGCCACCGCCGCTGCCCGGCAACCGTCGCCGCCTCAGCCCGCCGCGGGGCGCCCTGGGACACGGCGGGAGAACCGCGCACAGCCCGGCGAGATGAACTACAATTCCCAGGGGGCGCTGCAGCCTCGCTTCCGGCGCGGGGAGATTGCGCGAGGGCAGGCACTTCCGGCAGAGGAGGCGCTCCCCCGCCAGTGAGTCGTATTGGGGGCGGACTCTATTTCCCGTGGTGCAGCGCGGCGCGGCGCGGCAGGGGGTACTTCCGGCGGGGGTGGGTGCAGTTGCTGCTGGCTCAGTTGGGGCGATACCTGCCCTTGTGTGTCGGCTTCTCCCCGTCATGTCGACCCTGGAGAAGCACCTGCACCTGGGCCGCCTGCCCCCCAGGCCCGCTGTGCCCGGCGGGGGCGGCCAGTCCGGCTCCAAGATGCGCATGGGGTAGGTGGGGGAGGGGCTGGTGGTGTGGAGGGGAGCCGGGGAAATATTACCACGGGGACGTTGGGCATCGCCAGAGGAGGCGCGGGCGCCCGTGGGTGGGTGCGTGGGGATCGGCAGAGGAGGTGAGGGCGCCCGTGGGTGGGTGCGTGGGGATCGGCAGAGGAGGTGAGGGCGCCCGTGGGTGAGTGCGTGGGGATTGGCAGAGGAGGCGCGGGGCGCCCGTGGGTGGGTGCGTGGGGATTGGCAGAGGGGACCTAGGGTGGATGCGTGGGGATCGGCAGAGGAGGCGAGGGCGCCCGTGGATGGGTGCGTGGCGATCGCCAGAGGGGGTGAGGGCGCCCGTGGGTGGGTGCGGGGGGATCGGCAGAGGAGGCGAGCGTGCCCGTGGCCGGGTGGGTGGGGAGCGGGGGAGGGGGGGAGGGGGTGGGGGCATGGGGGGGGGGGGGGGGGGGTGGGGGGGGGGGGGGGGGGGGGGGGGAGGCGGGGGGGGGGGGGGGGGTGGGGGGATGGGCAGAGGGCGCCCATGGGTGGGTGCGTGGGGATCGGCAGAGGAGGCGAGGGCGCCCGTGGGTGGGTGCGTGGGGATCGGCAGAGGAGGCGAGCGTGCCCGTTGCCGGGTGGGTGTGTAGATGGGGATTGGTAGAGAAGATGAGGGCATCCGTTGCGGGGTGGGGACATGGTGGTGGTAATAATATTTGACATGATTAATATTGATATGGGAAACCACCAAACACTAATTTAACCATGAATTCCTTTATTAAATCCAACGGCCAAATGGTATTTATACCATTGCTCCAAACATGCATAAAAATCCTAACTAATAAGCAAGTTATTATATCCAAACAGTAACAAAACATTTATAAGCATTTGATCAAGATATTTACAAATGGGCTAAACCTAGGGGTGCTTAGACACATATTGGTCGGCTCCAAAGTGGTCAGGCAGGTTTTAGCAATGATCCCCTTTAAGAGTTTACTTTTTATACCCTTTAACAAACAAATGATGTCATCACCAATTACTGACTTCAACTAAAAAACAATTTGAGACAGTTCACCCTTATTTCTAATCTCAATCCAGATAAGATTTACAGCCTCCTTTCTTATCTTCTCCACACACACACACACACACACACACAAACACCTCTCCCCCAACAGAACAGAGGGAAGGTTTGGGCTTGTTTCTTTTAAGACAGTTTTTGTTCTGTTACTGTAGCTCTTTATTTTATTAGTTACTTTTGAAACCATACAACCTTCCCACACTACAAGTAATACTACTTATTATTTTTACAGCCTTCTTTAACTTGCTGGTTGGGGCCTTCTTTACAACACACACACACACTTAACCAAACTTAGCTAACTTTAATTCTTTAATTTTATACTTCTCCTGCGGGGGGATTGGCAGAGGAGGCGTGGGTGCTGGTTGTGTGGTGGTGGTAAGGATTGGCAGAGGAGGTGAAGGTGCCCATTGCGGGGTGGGTGGGGATTGGCAGGAGAGGCAAGGGTGCCGGTTGTGGGCGAGGGAACATTTGGGACATTGGCCTCAGGCATGGGATGGGAATTCTAACACGTTAACTTGAGATGTATTTCTGCAGATTGAATAGTTTCCCTGGAGGGTTACTTTATGCTAATAATTTTGGTTTCTCTCGTGTGTTTTTGTTGGAAATTCAGTTTCGAACCAGGGTGTTCACAAATGCTTATGAGATGTGTCTGGACCTAACTTGTCAGACCATCTGTCTGTCTATATGAAGAGAATTAGACAGCTGAATGCCTATTTACAGTAAAGAGCATCTCCTTAGCTTGGCATAGGCAGCTGATTTGACTCCTACTCAGAGAGATTCTATTAACTAATGCACATTGTCTAAGTGGGAGCTAGTGTTCCTTCTACCCAACTGACAATGATGACTTGAAATAGTCATAGTTTGAAACTAGGGCCTACCTGCTGCCTTTTCCTTTAACTCACTTGTCTAATTGAATACACTCTATTATTAAGATCCCTCAACATCCTTCTCTCATGAACAGAGCCTGGTGAAGATAAATATTTCAGGACATTTCTTCATTTTCAACTATGAGTCTTCTCTGAAGCTGTGTTAGTTATTTGTGAATGAAGAAATGCTCTTTTAACTGGTGCTAACTCTGTGCAAGTTTAGCTTAAATATTATTACCCAGCAGGAGTCTACATGAAGCTAGGCAGTAGGTGAACTCTGCCAGGTGAGTAAGTCCTTGCTCCTGGGAAGTGACAATCTGCCATCTGGGACCAACACAGAGCAAACAGGTAGTGAGTTTTATAAACAAGTCTAAGTGTATAATTTGAGAGCAAAGGCCTGGTCAACACTTAACATTTAGAGCAACCTGGCTAGGTCACTCCTGGTGTGAAAAATTCACCCCCTGAGCACTATGGCTAAGCTGACCTAATTCCCAGGGTAGATGCAGTTAGGTCGACAAAAGAATTCTTCTGTCAACCTAGCTGCTGCTCCTTAAGGAGGTGGATTACCTACATCAATGGAAAAACCTTCCCTTGACACAGGAAGTGTCTGCGCTATGGAGATGCAGCTGTACTGTAGATGTGCCCTGAGAGAGAGAAAGATTGGCCAATGTTAATTATGAGGCTGTTCCAGGTGTAGGAGGAGGGATGAAAGAAAGGAAATGGCCAGGAAAGCAGCTTGGCAGGAGCATAGTGACGGGGGGAGATGATGGGCTGGAGTTGAGGACAGTTTTGAAGGTGAGGAGAAGAAGCTTGAACTTTTATATGGTAGAAAAGGAGGCATCCAAGGTAAGGAGATGATTATAGCCGTCACAGAGGAACGTGGTCTTGGCAGCGGGGTTCTGGATGACCTGGAGGGGGAGAGATTATAGCTGTGCAGATTTGGAGAAGGGGAGGTTAGCAGTAATCACACCAGTGCGCAGGCTGTATGTGGAGATGTTGTAAAGTAAAGCAGCAGAATTTGGTCAGGACCTAGATATGAAGGGCCAGAGACAGGGTTTGGGCGCTGGGGAGGACGGTGTTGGTAACAGTGACAGAGACTAATGGAAAAGTAGAGGGTTTATGGAAAGGTAATATGTTTGGGTGCGCACATTACTGGCTCAGGTTCACTTCCAAACCAAAGAGGGTGCATAGAATCATAGAATATCAGGGTTGGAAGGGACCTCAACAGGTCATCTAGTCCAACCCCCTGCTCAAAGCAGGACCTAATCCCAACTAAATCATCCCAGCCAGGGCTTTGTCAAGCCTGACCTTAAAAACCTCTAAGGAAGGAGATTCCACCACCTCCCTAGGTAACCCATTCCAGTGCTTCGCCACCCTCCTAGTAAAAAAGTTTTTCCTCATATCCAATCTAAACCTCCCCCACTGCAACTTGAGACCTTACTCCTTGTTCTGTCATCTGGTACCACTGAGAACAGTCTAGATCCATCCTCTTTGGAACCCCCTTTCAGGTAGTTGAAAGCAGCTATCAAATCCCCCCTCATTCTTCTCTTCTGCAGACTAAACAATCCCAGTTCCCTCAGCCTCTCCTCATAACTCATGTGCTCCAGCCCCCTAATCATTTTTGTTGCCCTCCGCTGGACTCTTTCCAATTTTTCCACATCCTTCTTGTAGTGTGGGGCCCAAAACTGGACACAGTACTCCAGGTGAGGCCTCACCAATGTCGAATAGAGGGGAACGATCACGTCCCTCGATCTGCTGGCAATGCCCCTACTTATACAGCCCAAAATGCCGTTAGCCTTCTTGGCAACAAGGGCACACTGTTGACTCATATCCAGCTTCTCGTCCACCGTAACCCCTAGGTCCTTTTCTGCAGAACTGCTGCCTAGCCACTCGGTCCCTAGTCTGTAACAGTGCATGGGATTCTTCCGTCCTAAGTGCAGGACTCTGCACTTGTCCTTGTTGAACCTCATCAGGTTTCTTTTGGCCCAATCCTCTAATTTGTCTAGGTCCCTCTGTATCCTATCCCTACCCTCCAGCGTATCTACCACTCCTCCCAGTTTAGTGTCATCTGCAAATTTGCTGAGAGTGCAGTCCACGCCATCCTCCAGATCATTAATGAAGATATTGAACAAAACCGGCCCCAGGACCGACCCTTGGGGCACTCCACTTGAAACCGGCTGCCAACTAGACATGGAGCCGTTGATCACTACCCGTTGAGCCCGACGATCTAGCCAGCTTTCTATCCACCTTATAGTCCATTCATCCAGCCCATACTTCTTTAACTTGCCGGCAAGAATACTGTGGGAGACCGTATCAAAAGCTTTGCTAAAGTCAAGGAATAACACATCCACTGCTTTCCCCTCATCCACAGACCCAGTTATCTCCTCATAGAAGGCAATTAGGTTAGTCAGGCATGACTTGCCCTTGGTGAATCCATGCTGACTGTTCCTGATCACTTTCCTCTCCTCTAAGTGCTTCAGAATTGATTCCTTGAGGACCTGCTCCATGATTTTTCCAGGGACTGAGGTGAGGCTGACTGGCCTGTAGTTCCCCGGATCCTCCTTCTTCCCTTTTTTAAAGATGGGCACTACATTAGCCTTTTTCCAATCATCCGGGACCTCCCCCGATCGCCATGAGTTTTCAAAGATAATGGCCAATGGCTCTGCAATCACATGTTGCCGCCACTTAGGCCAAGGATGAATTTAATTGGAATTTGAAATGATGGCACAAAATCCAGGTAGAAAATGATGGTACAGAATGAAACAGTGTGCGAAGTAGTGTTTTGTACTTCTCTACCATCTTTTCTCTAAAAAACTGGCAATGCTTTATGCAGATGGAAAGTACCATTATCCCAAGTTTTGCATATGGGGAAACCATAGCAGAGAGGAGTTACATGATTGGCCTATAGTCTATAACTGTTGAATGAAACTCGTTAGAAGGAGGTCTACTGCCACTCCTATCAAGTGCTGCCAAAGTCTTGTATATTTTTAGAAGCTTAAACTATGCTATAAAAATGTCCTCTCTGCTGGAGCTGGCATGTATCATCTTGGGGGGGGGGGAATTTGGAGAAAAACAAACCACTGGTTTTATGAATGTAAGACTTGCCACACTGAAAGAGATCAGTAGATCATCAAGAATGGCATCTAAATTGGGGCGGTGACTAATAGCTGATCCTTCAGAAGAAGATAAAGCCTACTCCTGTCATACATTTGGGGCTGAATCCTGTGAGGTGCCAGCATCATCAACTTCTGTTGACTTCAGTGTGAGCTGAGGGCATAGGCACAATGCCCAAGGCCTGATTTGGCAAGGTGCAATGTCATTTATTGGGTGAAATATCCTATCAGACAAGTACAGGAAATCAGCTTTACCCTGAAGCAGGAGATTAGATAATTTACAAAATTAAATTTTGTAAGATGCTCCTCTGTGATATTAACCAGATTCTTTTGGCATCTGCAGGTGGAGGGAATGTTCAAGTGGATAGGTTGTTACTTCTTGAAAATTAGTATTTTTTGTATTTTGACCTCTGCAGAAACTTTTCACATAGTTCTAAATGGCTCTTTAACTTTCGACTTATTCCATTATATATAAATGAATGATATGCAATAAAACTTACTCTAGATCTTAATTACTTTGTTTTAAAAGTTTCAAATAAACATTAATAAGCTATACTCCTTGTTAATATTTTTTCATACTTCTTTTTAAAACTGAATTGCATTGAAGTGTTTAATGACATGGCTTTGTACCTAAAGCAAGGAATATCGGAGTTAAGAATTACCTTGTACTTTTCACAGAAGTAGAAATGAGAGAATGAAAAAATCTATAGTACATTTTGTTTAGTTACTGCGGAGGTCTTGGGACATTAAGCAATATGTGTTTGTATCAAATGTTCTACTGCAGTACAGAAGCACTGTGGAGTGAATTAAAAACTGCCACAACTTTACTAAACAAAAGTCTGAAAATGCAGTCCAGCTATTTGAAAAGTTCTGTATGCATCTGCTGTGAAATCTTTTTGACAAGAGTTTTTAATAAAATGAGTAGAACTGAGTGACTTATCAGAGGAGGATATCTGTCTGGAGAGTGCACCTGGCTTTGCGGGCTCTGTCTCTCCTAGCTAGTGGTCAGGATTGCTGGGTTCTATTCTCTGACATGCCACTGAGTTGTAAGACCCTTGAGCAAGTCCCTTAACCACCAATTTCCCCATGTGTAAAATGGAGCTGCTTACCTACTTCATAGGGATGTTCTGAGGATTAATGTTTATAATACTTAAACCCATTTCCCCCATCAACCTTTTATTTAGATTAATGATTGTAATTTGTGTTTTAAAAAAACCCACCCTAACATGCACACTTTGCACAACAGGATCTTTCAGCCTTATTTTATGTGAACCTTCCCATTTCTTGTCCATCTCTCATGTATTTACGTTAAATATAACATAGAGTCTCGTCCTATACAGTTCTTTTATGGGAGTTGAAGGGACTGAGGACCTTGTATTGGGTCCACATACTGTAAGCACTTTGGCAGGGAGCCTGTCTTAATTCTTTCCGTTAAAGCACTGTGCACACCTATGGCACTATAAACAAATGTTAAGTAGTTGCTCTGAGATACTCATAAAAAAGTGTTTCGTTAGTGCTGTTATCCTACTTTAATACTTACGAGACCTGTGACACTTAATATTTAAGTAAAATATGTATACACCAATTATTTTTCTGGAGTTAAGTCTGTGTTAAAAGCAGGATGGAAATCAGTTTGCAATCCTATGTTGGTCTGTTGTGCTGCCACTTCTGTCATGTGGTTTCTGAAGGCAGGTGGCTCCAAAATGTTTCTTTTAATGAACATAATATTCAGAAACATTTTCCTCCACACCTGGGGTGATATATGCTTGATGTCATGGGACCTTTCAGCCTACAGACCAAAGTGGCTACAATTTCTTTTGATGGAAACAATTTTCTTGAGTTCTTTTGAAAAATGCTGGTACATTGTGTGATGTATCCTTTGCATCAGTACAACAGATTCCTAAATGCCCAGCTTATTGACCCTTATTTTAATTTTTGACTTGGAACAATACACAAAAGAAAAGCCTAGTAAGTTCTGGTCGCTTCTTATCCTCTAGTTGATGTCATGTTGACTTTGTTAGTGTTTCTTGCTTCACTTCATTGCAATTTTGATCTCTGTTAACCTGTGATGAATGAATATATCTGATAATTTCAGATGGATTGAAAATACTTGCTGGCTGTTCTTGGTTAAGTTTTGCAGTTAGATAATATAGATGGAGTGCTTCTTAGTAATAATACCGCTTAGCACTTATATAGCACTTCCCATCTTCAAAGAGCTTTCAAATCTCCTCTGTATATGCTCTGTAAAATGTTTAGAGTTACCAACGCCCCCTGCCAATTTTTAAGGTTTCACAGTCACAATTTGCTATTAAGTGTTTTTCTGTCTCCTGTTGCTGTGTGAAAGGCCCACACAAACAAGGAGAAAATGACTGACCATACAGGGAAATAGTAAAACTGACTATAAATAAAAATATGCCTCAGTGCAGGGGGCTGGATTTGACGATCTCCTGAGGTCCCTTCCAGCCCTATATTTCTATGATTCTATTGTATTACCTCACCCACCTCGTCTCTCTAATAGCCTGGGACCGACATGGCAACAACTAAACTGCATAAAGAAAGTGCTGTCAGATGTGCAAAGTAAAACTAAAGAAACTTTTTTCTCTAGTCTTTTGTTTATAATCATCTTAGATATTACGTGGAACAAAAAATTGACAGGCATGTGAATTTTTTTTTTTCTTTAAAGATGATTTGATACCTTCTCCCATCATGTTCATACATCTGTTCACTTGGAGAAGAGTTAGGTTTAATTTTTTCAGACTTGGGAATAGGCCCAATGGAATCTAGTTAGACTTAGTATCTTAAAATGTTAGCAGACCGATTTCCTCCCAATAACCCCTCTGCATTGCTCCCACTAGACCTGACGAGGGAGTGCTGACTTGCCTATCATCAATCACCTAGTCTGTCGGGTGTGACTTCTGAGGCGTTGTGGAGCAGATTGTGGGAGGTAGAAGTGGAGTGACTTGGATCACTCCAAGCAAATAGAAAAATGATTTACGAGGGAATTGAGATTTCTAAACCAGCCGCCCTTTAAATATTGGTCGGATGCTTTCTTCATAACCTCTTCCTCTGACTCTGATGTTATCCATCTTGGGAAGGAGTTGTTGCTGCCATTTGTACTGATGATTTCTCAGGCAATGAGGAACTGTTACAACTTTATCTAGGACAGTAAAGCCTTTTCATGAGGCGTCTCAGTGGGCTGTGTGTAATGTGATGTTACAGTGTATCTGAATTCAGGGAGACTAAGAGAACAGTCAGGAAATAGGTTTGCTTGTATTGCTGTGCTGTGTTCCAACATGATGGCTCCTTCGTTGCATAGCACATGATATTCTCTGTGTTAAAGCAAAATCCGAGTGGTAGGGAAAGGAAAACCATGGTGTTGTATCCACGTGTGATGCCACATGAGGCTGAATTCAGCTGTGCTACGGAAGTGTAAATCTAACAACTCAGCAGGTGTCAGTGGAGTGACTCCAAATTTACAGTAGTGTAATGAGAACAGTATTTGGCCCTGTGAGGTTACAAATGAGCACAGCCATGTAGCAGGAATGTAATGAATCTTTGATCTGTACTTTAATTTATGAATAATACTAGTATTAGTATTTAAATAATAACCTGAGTATTGAAAGGTTAAAATGGCTGCTGCAACATAGTGCTGGCTGGTTTTAACAGAGCTACAAGATGTACATTTGATTTTTCTCACATCTTAGAGTGCACTGCATCTCTTTCTGCTAACTAGCTCCTTCCAGAGACAGACCCCTTGTGCTAGTTAACACCCTCCCCACACACACACACACACTTTGTATTTTAAGTATTCACTGAATACTCAGATCAGTTATTTGATAGCAAGTTTAATACTGAAAACATGGATTTGTCACATCCTTTTTATTAACTGAATCAAACTATTCCCAGGACCATTTATCATCTTTTGTTACAACAGGATTTGACTGTAGGTGGTGCATATTTGACTAGCACACTGTGTTCCTTTTAACATGTATCCTAGGATTTGTCAAAAAGGAGGTGGATGCTTCTTGCTGGGGAATGGAGTATTGCATTCTTGGAGTATTGCATAGGAATAAAAGTAACTCCCGTCATGTCTGCTGCTTCACTCGTGGTACGTGCACATGTTCATTATACAATGGCGAGGACAAGCCACACAATAGGTTAAAATTAGCTGTCGAAAGTGCCCGGAACTAGTTCTTTGATTCTGATTTAATTCATAGTGTGTGTTAGTTGGCTTGGTTTATTGTTTAAGTTCTCAGATCAGTCTACAAATGTTATTACATTGGATCAATTTTTATTTACTATTTTAGTTTGTTGGACATGTTAAAAAGCAGTAATTAGTTATTCTCCATCACAGTTTGACTATTTGGCCAAGAAAATGCTGTTTCAACATGAAAAGGTGCAAAATCACAGCTGTTGTTGGGCTTGCATCTGATTTTTGGATGCCTGCTTGATATGTCACTAAGGAAAATAGAATAGAGAGAGAATCCAATAGTCTTTTCCATCTAGTATATTCCTTCAGAGACCAGTGGAGGTTAATTCTCTACTGCATGTTCTCCATTGCTTTTGTGCGGTCTATTTTGTAAAATTTGCGTGTTTGCTCCATCTCACCAATACATCTTCATCCTGTGTAATACACAAGTGTTTGCTTGAAATAAGATATTTCTCAGCCTTCTGCAGGCACCAGCCATCTTGTGAAAAATTTCATACTTATTCTCACTCCTAGTAAGAGAGCCCAGTGTCAGATCTTAATCCTGCTATAATATGTTTTAACAAATCTTTTGTTTTAAACAAAAGTAATTAATCTGCAGATATATATCTTCGTTAGAGATGGAAGGACCTATTAACTCCTAGGACATCTACTTTTTTTCTGTCCCATTCCCCCTGCTAATAGAGGATTGCTAGAATATGTTGTTCCATCACATTTTAAATGTCTCAAATGGTGGGGTTTCCGCTACTTCCCTTGGAAAATATCTCTATCCACACGTTAACCTTTTAAAATCTGGGCTTGAAATATTTACCAAAGCTCACCTAGTCAGAGACTGTTGCAAAAGATGAGGTGACCCCCTCCAGTGAGATGCAGGGCAACTTCCTGGCGAAGAGCCCAGTCCTAAACTCAAGGTAGTAGGTTTCCTACCATAGTGTTCTCCCTGGGTCCTGCTTAGATGCTCAGTCTTTCATATTTGCCTCTGGTTAATAGGTGTCTGGAAAAATCTGAAAGCTACATCCCTTGATTGTTGGAAGGAAGGAAGGAGGAACTTTTCTCTTTTGATTGCTGCCTGCAGCAGATTTGGGCTTGGAAAGGAAGTAGCACTATCCCTTCCTCCTGACCTTGGTTTCTTTGATCCTCTTTTCCCCATGAAAAGCTCCAGTTCTCCCTGCTCATAGTTAAGAACATAAGAGTGTCCATATTGGGTCAGACCAAAGGTCCATCTAGCCCAGTATCCTGTCTTCCAACAGTGGCCAATGCCAGGTGCCCCAGAGGGAGTGAACAGAACAGATAATCAAGTGATCCATCCCTTGTCGCCCATTCCCAGCTTCTGGCGAAGAGGCTAGGGACACCACCACCAGTTTTCCCAAGCAGACACTGTGAAAATTGGGCTGTTTAGTTTCAATGTTATTTATAGATTGTAAATAGCAGGCATGAAACTGACTAGAGTTGTGTAAATTTCAACCTGGCCCTGCTTGAGAAAGCTCATAGTAGCTGGACAGAGAGTGGTGCTTTTTGTCTGCAGACTCCAGGAGATGGGACTGCATCAGGTCACTCCAGAAGGGTTTTCTTTGCAACCATAGTTCTTAGAGATATGTCTCTTTTTAAATTTTATTAAATCCTACAGTTTATAAATATTATTTAAAAGGACTGATAGCAGCAGTCACACACAAGATTCTCTATTGACCAAAAAGATCCAATGCAGGCAAAGAAAGTGCACCACAGAAGATGCCATAGAGACAGGGCAAAAAACCAACCAACCATTTTTTAGCTAACCTTTATCAAAAACCATTTAGGAGTTCTTGGCATATAAAAAAAAAACCCCACAAATATAAAGTCAACTTCATAAAATCGTCTTATTAGTCAAGAATCAATGATTTATCTGGAATATATATTTGTAGAGATAAGGCCAAAAGGTACTATTCTGATCATCTAGTCTGATCTGCAGTATAGCGCACACCAGAGGACTTCTCTGAATCAATTCCTGTTTGAATGAGAGCAGATCTTTTAGCAAAAACATTCAGTCTTGATGTTAAAAATTCCCAGTCATGGAGAATCCACCACAACCTTTGGTAAATTATTCCAGTGGTTAATTACCTGAACTGCTAAACATTTGTGCCTTAATTCTAGACTGAATTCATCTAGCTTCCACTTCCAGTCATTGAATCTTCTTATACCATCGTCTGCTAGATTGACGAGCCGAACCCTCTATTATCAAATTGATATTCCTTGTGTAAATACTTATAGACTGTCACCCCTTAACCTTCTCTTTGATATCAGATCTTGTCAAGCTAACTTATTTTCCATAAACCCATGTTGATTGACATTAATTATACTATCCTCCTGTAATTCTTTATTAAGAGTTCCATAACAGCTGTTCCATTATTTTGCCCTGGATTGATGGCTGGCTGACAGACTTATAATTACCCAACTTGCCTTGTTTATCCTTTTGAAATAATGGCATAACATTACCTTTCTTCCAGTCTTCTGGAACTTCCCCAGTGTTCCAAGTCTTATAGAAAATCAACATTAATTGTCTGGAGAGCTCCTTGGCCATTTCTTTTAAAACTCTTGAATGCAAGTTATCCAGACTTCCTGGTTTTAAAATGTCTAGCTTTAGTAGCTGCTGTTTGACATCTTTCTTATTCAATTTCAACAGTAACTGTTTTTCCATCCTCCTAATCATGTGATATGAATACATCATTGGACTTTTTTCCAAATATAGAACAGACACTTTTATTGAACACTTCTGTCTTTTTGTGTTATTGACAACTGTGTAATTTCCATCTAGTAACAGACCAATACCATTGTTAAGATTTCTTTTGTTCCTAATATACTTTTAAAAAACTCTTATTCTCCTTAATTTTCTGCTGACCATAGATTTTTTTCCTTGTCCTTTTGCTTTCCTTATCAGTTTTCTACAGTTCCTAGCTTCTGATTTATACTCATTACTATGAACTTCTAATTCCTTCTATTTATTAGCCAAGCTCCTATTATTGGTGTATAAGCAAGCAAATAATTTATTTTCTTCACATCCTTTTGTATCTTGATTATGATGTTGTGAACAAAAACAATTTTGTGCTAAATGAATGCTCATTTGTTCCCTCTTTTCACCCTCTTTTGTTATTGGTTTAAAGCTCTGACTGGTCTAGCCCTCCAGAAGATTGGTTCCCCTTCCACTGAGATGGAGGCCAGCCAAACTGTACAGAAAGTAGACCAATGTTCCACAAAATCCAAACCACCTTACGCCACTTACCTATCCAGCAATTCACTTCCAAAATCTTCTGCCTTCTGTTTTCCTTCACCTGTGGGACAAGAAAGATTTCCATGATGATCACTTAGCCATTCTTCTCCTTCAGAGTTCCCTGAAGTCATCTATAATCTGTCAAGTATCCCATAAAGCAGTGTCATTAGTGCTGATATGCACTGAGACCAGTAGGTCCTTGTCTGCTTATTGCTTTTGCAGAATTTTCTTTCAAAGCACCAGGGAACTTCTAGCACACAGCAGCAGGGTACACACGGACTGAGTTAGTGCATAGCATGTAGGAGCGCTGTAGATATGCACCCTACCTTGCCATGCACTAACTCATTGTTTAGATGTGCCCTTAGTATAGAGTCCCCAAAAAGGATTGTCTTTCTTCCTTGGATGAATGGAGATTTTATGGGCTCACCTAATTTTTTTTTACAGGTTGGGCTGAGCAGTCATCCACAGATGTGTGGTGTACGCCTCTCTGCTTCATTCAGCCAGCTGGATCCTCAACATCTGCATTCAAATCTAGTTTTTCACATTCAGAAAATGAGGAAGCTGAGAAGAGGATTTATCATTATCTTAAAATAGGTGTGTGGATGTGTCATCTTCTCATTGAAGCTTGACAACGAATAATACTGAAGTCTGGAAACCCAGAGAAGTAAATCTAGAAATGTAATGGAAAATAGATTTTTTTTTTTTTACAAAACCTCAAGTTGTCTTTCCATTTTTCTTTCTTTCTTTTTTTTTTTTTAAATTAAAGTTAAAATTCTGCAGAAATGTCCCACATTCACCAGGGAAGATTTCCTTCTAACTGTGGGAAGTGGATGTTTCGAACCCTGATGTTAATATTCTCTGCTGATTACCCTCTCCAGAATAGAAGTGGAAAAAAGACAGTGAAAAATGGTCCTCTGGTACTCATCCTCTCTGCTGCTTTTGTCTTGCTTGGTTATGTCATTGCGAAAACAAAGCCTTGTTAGTCCTGTTGAATGAGTTTAATGCTGAGAGAGAGATTTTTGTCCTATGCATCATCAACAGAATTGTCAGCAAGGTTTCCTTTGTAGACTCTTTTATTCGTAGTGGTGATGTAAGGGTGCGAGAGACTGAGAAAGGCCTTGAGCTCAGCTGGATTTCTAGTTTCCTGGTTGAGTTTTCTGCTATGGCAGTTAGGAAAAAAAAAATCATCTTCAGATTTGTAAACTGGGCATTTCTGTTCTGGGTACTGTGCTGTGTAATGTTCCCACAGTGTCTCTTATAGCTTCATACTCAGAACAGGCTGCATTTTCTGTGGCAGCTCGGCACCTCAGAGTGTATTGTTACCAATTTCAGGTCACAAAGTGTAGTTCTCACTCGATGCAATTGCTAGTTCATGCTGCTTGCAATTCCTAGTGATATACCTGTCAATGAGCAGGGCTGGAGGCTAGATCCTTGTTATAAGGGGGGAAGTAAGTCTGCTTGCTCTAATATTATGATCTCCCCTCTAGGGAATAAAGGATGATATTCACATTTTGAAAAAGTGCAGTATTGCAAAAGAGCAAGCCTTGCTTTATTGCCTGTGTTCAGGCTCCAGTCTCTGGGGCTGTTCAGTGCTGGGTAGGAAGTCACTAGCTGGCCACATAAAGTTGCACCAACTGAGAGCCATGATTGAGTGGGGGCAAAAGGGACTCCGTGGTGGACAGGAAAGAAAATGCATACGTTAGAAGGGAGCTGTAGTGCCTCCCAACACCTTTGCCTCTTGAGTGCTATGTGCTGAATGAGTGATGCCGGTATTTCATATTTAATGTTTTGGTGTGAGTATAATGCTGAATAGCCCAGGAGATCAAGTCTTTTCTAGCGACAGAGACGATTCCACAGAGGCATCAGCAGTGTACACGGCCTTGCTGACATGCCTCATCTCCCTCACCATAGAGAAAACCACCATAGGAGTCAGTTACTTTACATACGAAGTTGATTGGCACTTTAATAATACGTAAGGTCTCTATGGACCTGATGTGTGCAGGAAGTCGTCTGTTCCATCAGCTGAATCTGTTCAATCCAGCCATTGATGTCTGGACTTTTGCTCTTAGTCCACTGTTTGAGAATGGCTTTCTAAGCCAATAATGTTAGCATGAAAAGAGGCCCTTCCTCGTTCCCTCCACTGACGGCAGCTCTCTTATGAGTCTCTCAGGTATACGTAGTGCCGGTTACACAGTGCAATGCTCTTTCGTGGAGTATTTTGGCAATGATTTGGCAGATATCTAATTGTGAAACCATCTGATTTCTGGGCTGTATTTCTCCCATGTGTGCTATTAAATAGGAATATTCAGCCAACTGGATCACTGGCCATTCAATTTTTTGGTGAAGCTAGAACCGTGTTTCTCAAGCAGTGGGTCTTGACCTCCAGGGGATTCACAAAAGGGCATCCAGGGGCTTGAAAGGCGTTTAAAACTCTATTAAAATCTAAAACAAAATCCCATTCCCTTGCCCTTCAATGTCAAGTATTCTGTCAACCTCTCGAAACACACACTAATTATATCCGCTTAGCATTGGTACTCTTAGAATAAAAGAATAAAAAATATACGGGAGTCGTGAATATTTTTTTACTTCGAATAAGGTATCACCAATCTGAAAAGTTTGAGGAACACTTTATTAGAGTAATATCCTTCCTAATGGCATGTTGTATTATGGAATGTTATATTTGTCAACCAGGGGAAACATTTTATTTGAAAAATAAAGTTTTGGTATTTTCCATTAGTACAGAGTGCCCCTGTAATGTCTTTGCATAAACAATCTAGGCAAGATGTTGACAGTTTGATTTTTATCTCTCTATTCTTAGTTTCATCCATGCTGCTCCTGTGATAACACTCCAATAACAGGCAAAGAAGCAGTTTGGAGAGTACTTACTTACACACTGATCAAATTCTCACAGTCCAAAGGCTCAGCGGGAACAATATAGAAGTGGAAACATAGACTCTGAATTTGCTGGCTCTTGTGGAGTTAATCATATTTGACTTCAGTATAACTTTGGTAATGCTGCAGTACATACAGCATTTAGGTATTAGACCTGTGCACATACATGTCTTTTATTTAATATCATAGATTCCAGAGAACTTGTTTTATTAAAACTCTCTTGTGTAAACTTCCAGCCTGGGATTTAGCTGTTCTATTCCCATTAATGTTAATAGGCATTATATAGGTAAATCCCCATATGCCTCACTATATTTAACTTTTCTTTCCATAGTTTCTGCACTGTCTTGTCAGCCACAGTGAAATTTACGTTCTCTTTCCAGATCTTCATTGGTACTAACTATACTGTATAACAAGAGGAGACTGTTGTTGGCACAGTTCTGATCTCATCACAAACGCTGATTTATCAGATGCAGAATATCTTTATTTAGATGCCATGCAAGATTAAAAACCACCCTTGTTAAGTAGCTGACTCTTTACTGTTCAAGCCAAAAGCATCAAGATGGTTTTTGTAGATGGCCAAATTCCATTTTTAATTATGGTCGTTGGGCTGAAGCATAAAATTAGGACTGTATACTACTCTCGATCAACAATGGAACTCCTGATGTTAGTGGAACTTTGCACAAAGATCAAGGATAAAATATGACCTGTCTGTAGTAACCTTTTCATTATCATAATAAGTCTTGTTCAGTATCACTTAGTGGGTGTAACGATGCTGGTTCTGGCGGGACCCAACTGAGAGTGTCAATTCAGGACAAATTGCTTAAAACAGGGCAGTTGCAGCCCAAGGCTGGGGTTTTTCCACCTCTAAGGCAAACCAAACCAGCCAGACAAAGAGGACTTTGGTCTCACCCCACTGGCTAACCACAAGTCACACAAGCAATTCCCTTAGACACTCCAGATTCCCAGTATCACCACCAGTGCCACTCGTTATGGGGACAAATGGTTATGAAAACCAATACCCCAGTAAAAGAAAAAAGGTTCTCTTGATCCCAAAGAATCAAGCCCCAGACCCAGGTCAATATACAAATTAGATCTTACCCACAAATCACGCTGTTGCCAATCCTTTAGAATCTAAAATCTAAAGGTTTATTCATAAAAGGAAAAAAGATAGAGATGAGAGCTAGAATTGGTTAAATGGAATCAATTACATACAGTAATGGCAAAGTTCTTGGTTCAGGCTTGTAGCAGTGATAGAATAAACTGCAGGTTCAAATCAAGTCTCTGGAGTACATCCCCCGCTGGGATGGGTCATCAGTCCTTTGTGTAGAGCTTCTGTTTGTAGCAAAATCCCTCCAGAGGTAAGAAGCAGGATTGAAGACAAGATGGAGATGAGGCATCAGCCTTTTATAGTCTTTCCCAGGTGTAAGAACACCTCTTTGTTCTTACTGTGGAAAATTACAGCAAAATGGAGTCTGGAGTCACATGGACAAGGCCCTGCATACTTTGCTGAGTTACAAGGCGTATCTGCCTTCTCTCAATGGGTCAATTGTGTCGCTGATGGTCCTTAATGGGCCATCAAGCAGGCTAGGCAGAGCTAACACCAACTTGTCTGGGACGTCTCCCAGAAGCACAGGATAAGTTTGAAATACAGACAGCATAGAGCCAATATTCATAACTTCAACTACAAAATTGATATACACATATAGACAGCATAATCATAACCAGCAAACCATAACCTTGTCTTAGACACCTCATTTGACCCCCTGTATACAAGATTTGGTGCCACTACGGGACTTTGGTTGCAACCATGTTCTATATGGTCCCAGTTCAAATCAATAACGTGACAGTGGGGGAAAAATTCTTACCTTCACAGCTTCTCCTACTTCTGTCCGTTGTTTCTCTCTGATTTACCACAAAAAAACCTAATGGGAGGTAAATGGGATTGGCCAATGACTATAAAACTGTTAATACTATATGAGTGAACTACAGGCAAAGTATCCTTCACTTTCTATCCTAACCCTCTGTCGAGTGTTGCTATGACATGTCCATTGTTAAAACATGCTGTTTCATCAGCTTATGGCAATTTCTGAGTGAAGCATTATAAAATATTTATACTCTTGCAAAAATTTTGTTTTGCAGTCCTGGAAGGAAACGAGACTTTTCCCCAGTCCCTTGGAGCCAGTACTTTGAATCTATGGAAGATGTGGTGGTTGAAAACGAAAACGGCAAGGATATATCCTTTTATTTGATTCCCAGACTGAATTCTTCCTGATCTCAGGTGGGATTGTGTATCTTGGAGTTTATCAGGGATTCTTTTACATTTTGTAATTGTTCCCTCTATTACCCATCTTTTCCTTTGTGCTAATCAATGCTACTGCCCCAGGCAACATCTAGATGCCAACAATTAGGTTGCAGTGGGAAAATATCTAGAAAAGTTGGCTTCTTGGTATTGCTTTCTCACCTCAGTTAATGTTTGATCATTCAAAACAGTGTCCATGGGACCTAGGTAATAGTGTGTTAATGCTCTAGCCTTTCTCCTCTGAAGATGTGAGATCAAATTCTAACCACCCCCACCCCCCCACACACACACCTCTGTCAGGTTAGTTCATGTTCCTGGGATGGCCACTCTTCTAGTGCGGGTTTGTCAACATCGCACAAGAACCTCGCAGTTTTTAATACAATTATCATTCTGTTCAGTCCAGGCCATGACCAGGATAACACAGTGAGTTGCAGGTCAGGATTGAGGTGCATTGGCACAGCTGTGTGGGAGACATTTACGCCGTTTACCTGTACTGGGATGAGAGAGAGCCAGGCGTCTGGAGACACTGTTTCACTAGCACCAAATTCACCAGGGGAAAACATCTCTCTTCCGTAAAAGAAGCTGAACTCCTCTTACGCTTCACCATGTTCATTCAGCCTGTGGATGAGTGATGCCCTTTAGCAATGTACCACTGGCTGCATGCTAATTGGGAATGGGGGAGGAACTACCTTTCCAGAGAGAGAGGAGAGCCATAGCTAGGTTGAGCACTTCTGTGGTGCTACCTCAGCCTTCTCCTGGAATGAGGACAGCTTTAAATTCTGCCCAGGATTCAGAAAAATCTTGCCAGCAGAGACTGCCTGAGAGAGGCTCTGAAACAATAAATTTCCTGCATGCCTTCCGTTACTCTGCCCACTCTGTGCACTGCACTGGTTGACTCTGGATTCTCCATTGGGAGCCAAGTGATGAATCTGTCCAACTTCCAAGGAAATCCCTTGAACCGTTCAGTTTCAGGAGCAAGGGGAGCAAAAAGAAGGCTAATGCACAGCACCAGGAATAAGGAGTTCTGAGTTCTTTACCTGGGTCTGCTATAGATGCTCTGAATGACCTTAGCCAAGCTATTTCTCTCGGTATTTCAGGTTCCCCATTTATAAAATGGGGACAACACCTACCTGTCAGGGCTGTTGTGAACCTTACTTATTGTTCGTAAAGTGCTTTGAGATCCTTGAATAAGACGTGCTGGAGACATGCAAAGTAGCATTTCTATAGATTAGACTTTGTACCAATTAGTATAACTTAAACGGGTCAAAACTGCGAAGTGAGAAAGGAAAAGTAAATCCTTTCCAGGCTGATAGGAAGCCAAATTTCAATCAAGAGCCATTGTTGTTTCTGTAGGTCCAGAAGTGTGTGTGGTGCATTAGATGATTAAAATCACCATGGAAGCAACCTGAGTAACGTTCTTTACTTAGCTCACTTAGCTTGTCACTACTGTCCACTCTGTTTTCTCTTGAATCGTGTTCTGCATAGATTAGGCAGCTCTCCCAGGTTGCAGAGTTCCTACTGACTTATTCGTATGACAGTAGCACCTACAGGCCCTAACCAAAATTGGAGCCCTGTTACGCTAGGCCTTGTACAAAAACATAGTGTAAACAGTCCCTGTCCTGCAGGTGGCGTTCTAAATAGATGAGACCTTCAAAGGGTGGAAGGGAAAAGAGCAGAGGTGAAATGTAGAGCTGGCTGGAAATTTTCTGACCGAATATTCCAATTTGTTGAAATTGAAACATTCCAATGGTAACCTGCCCAGCTCCTCGGCAGCAGGGAGTCTGGGAGCCTCTCTCAAACTGGAGCTCTCACGATTGTCAGGCCCCCTGCCATGCAGCCAGGAGCCTGGCTGGAGCAAGGGCTGTCGGGTTCGAGCTCCCTGCTCTCTGGCAGGTCCCTGGGAGTCAGGTGCTGCTGGCTGCTCCATTTCATTTTTTATTTCTACTTTTTTGTTCCAATCAAAAGAGAAACTTTTTCAAAATGTCAGGATTTCCCTTGAAACAGAAATTTTCTATTTTAACCGGCTCTAGTTAAGTGACTTCTCCAATCAATCTGTGTATTAGAGCCCAGATCTCCTGACTCCCAGTCCAGTGTCCTTATCCCTGGCACTCACTACCTCGAGATCAGTGGGTTTTAACCTTTTTTCCATTTTGCGGACCCCTACGCAATTCGAATGGAGGTGTTGGACCCCTTTGGAAATCTTAGACCGGGGTCCACGGACCACAGGTTGAAAACCGTTATTCTACCGATTGCTTCTTTTTTAGCTGGCTTTCCAGGATATGCAGATAGCTGATGTCTCCCTACAGCTTACCTTAACAAAGACACCATACTACCTCATGGATTCCCAAGGGTAATTTTATTGCCCAGAGTGACACGTATAGGTTTGTCTGTTTCCTCTGTCAAGTAATGGGAGAGCGTGTTAGACAAAACACCAGTTTGTGGTCCGCAATGGTGACCTGAGCATTCCAAGCTTTTAACTTCATTTTTTCCTGTTGATTTGCTTTCTTTGATACACATTACGCACAGATACTATTTTCATGGCAAAGAGGGTGTGTGATGAGGAGGTAAGGAACATAATAGAGTATGGGATGATGGGGAGGTAGGCAGTAAAGCTAGGTGGATAGTATGGGCTAAACTTTTCACTTGGTTGTAGTTTGATCTGTAGATTATGTATTCATTTGATTACTTAAGAATTCCCAGTTATCAGTCTGAGATGCAACAGATTCTTGTCCCAAGATCAGGCCCAGTATTAAAATTACTGTTCAGTTGCGAACCCTGATGTACACAGTTGAAACATGCACCCTGTAGGGAACCCTTCTGTATTTACAATAGTTTAATACATTTAGCAAACATTCTAACCCAGCAAGGTAGATGGAGATAATACAGAATGTACATCTGAGCATCCATATACTCACCCTGTCCCTTGTCGAACAACCTGAAATGTTAGCCATTATCTTCCTCATCAGTGGCCATCATTCTGGACAAACCTATTGAAGCTGAACAGAGGGCAGAATTGGGGCTTTCTTGTGTACGTGAGTAATAATAAAGTGCTGGCAAACTTGTATGTGCTGTGAAGGGTCGAACTCAGTAGCTTGTTTCAGATAATTTTATTAAGAAACATTGTCCTTAACTGTTCATACACTTTTCGAATTTATAAAAGTGGATCGGAGGGCCCTGTCTTACTTTTGTTACATGGCGGAGGCCATTCTGCTCTTTCCTGGGCTGTGTTCAATGTAAGTAAGTTGATTGGAAGTAGAAGTACATGTATACAAGTGTTGCGTCTTCCATCCATGAATGACATGAAAATATGAAGCCCTGCTAAGCATGGGAAAGATCATTCAGAAAGGTCCTTGTAATCTGCCTGTCTGTTTAACTCATGTATTCGGACTCTTTATCACAAGCAGTAAATATGTTTTATGAACAAAACACATCAAAGGCCGAGCGTCTGCCAACAATTAGGATGTGGAGCTTCATCGAAGCAACAGCAATCTCCGTGCCTCTGACCTGTTTTAATCTGAGATGCCAGGATGTTGCTTGTCACAGTTAAACCAACTTTTTTTTACCAGATTGACTTTCCACAAATAACAGGAAGATGTTATTGACAACCTTTAAGGGAGAGAAATAAGTTTGAAGCTATCTTATTTTCACCTTGACAATACTGGTGTTGCATTGATGACACCACATTATGACCAGGTTTGAATGTTAATTCAGAAAGCCTCAATGCTTGAGAAACACTGAAACCCAATTTGGTGTTGTGTCAATGGGAGCAAGTTTCATGGCTTAACTTTTTCTGCTCCAACAAATTGTGTGTGTGTGTATATGTATATAAAAGCCTACATATAAACCCAGCTAATAGCAGCATGTATAGCTGTACTTGTGACCCTGACCTTTAACCCAGCAACTCTAATTGTAGATCTTGTGCCCAGTAGGTGGGTGTGTGGGAGGGTGAGGGATAGCTCAGTGGTTTGAGCATTGGCCTGCTAAACCCAGGGTTGTGAGTTCAATCCTTGAGGGGGCCATTTAGGGATCTGGGGCAAAAATCTGTCTGGGGATTGGTCCTGCTCTGAGCAGGGGGTTGGACTAGATGACCTTGATGACCTAGGTCCCTCCCAACCTTGATATTCTAGGTGTCTCCATCTCTTGATCTAGTCTGTCTAAGGTTTTTATAGGGCAACTTTTAGTGAAGTATCTCTGAACTTTATAAAAACCTTAAACAGATCAGATACACACTAGTCACATGCAGTTTTCACCGTGGTATTAGTCCTTGTGCAGTTAGGCCAGTACAAAGTGACACCCTAGACACTATGAATAAAGGTCCACCCATCAAATGAGAATGAACAAATGAACAGTTTGCAAGCATTACCGTTTGCAAGCATTTCAGAGTCCCAAGATGATCGCCACTGAATAAATTGGAGGTCGTACACCTAGCCATGAATCATGTTATAGTCCTCAGTTAAGAGGTGGGGTGCTGTAAAAATTCCAAGATATGTGGGGGATTAGGTCAGATGCCTCACAATGATTTGACAGGCTAGGTTAGTTCTTTTGCATGTATAGCCGGAGTTGACCCACATCTTGTCAACTAAAGTTTAACCAATGTATGGCAAGTGTTTTTCAAATCCGCACTTTCTCATTGAATTCTATAAAAACAACAAGGAGTCTGGTGGCACCTTAAAGACTAACAGATTTATTTTGGCATAAGCTTTCATGGGTAAAAAACCTCACTTCAGATGCATGGATTTTCACTCCATGCATCTGAAGAAATGGGTTGGTTTTTTTTTAATCCATTAAAGTTTATGCCCAAATAAATCTGTTAGTCTTTAAGGTGCCACTGGACGACTCCTTGTTTTTGTGGATACAGACTAACCTGGCTACCCCTCTGATAATTGAATTCTGTGTTATCACTTGCTTATAGAGCACTAGTCACTGGGATGTGTAACTCACTCACTCTCTGCTAATTTAATACTTATCGCCATGATATGTGAGCTGCTTACAAATTCTAAAGTTAATCACTGGGTTTTAGACTGGATGGGGTAGGGTTTTGACAAAACCCAAATTCACATTTTTCTTAAGTCTTGAGCAAGAGAGTCATCTTATTTGCAAGCAACTTCCATCCTTTCTAAAATTCTGCTTCTGATAACAGGTTTAAATACTGCTATCTGTTACGCCATGATGCACAGCAAATCTGGAGTTACTCCACTAAATTCAGTAGAAGAAACTCCAGAGTTACACCATTGTAACTTCTAGTATGTCAATTATCTATGCAGTTACTGGACTTGGCAGTTAAACATTGTATAGGATGCATGTCATTTGACTTTGCCCTAGACCCACAAAAACTATGTAGCTGGAGAAAGCGCTCCGAAGCCAATTAGTCCATTCCATTCTGCTGTCAGTATCAGCTTGTTCCCTGTGTATATTTTTTAATGAAAGTTTGCTCTAGTCATTCATATGTTAAATGTTTGGGATGAAAAATATATTTAAAAAAAAATAATTGTGTGGGTAAAGACTGTAAATAAAATTACTACAAGCAGAATCTACCTATCTTTCTCTCTCTCTCTGCTCATTGGTCTAACAACTTACTGGTAAATGTAATGGTCATGCATGTATTTGTTCTTGTCTCACCAAAGCAGTTCTGTTCTGGTAAGTCAAGGTCATGAGAGAACTTCCCTCATTCAGATTACTATCTTACATTGTGACTTTTAGCAGATGACCCCACAAACTGCTGGTTAAATTAATGCTTAGTTTTTTACCATTGGCAAACTGCGGTTCCAAGTTGATTCTAAATGGTCTAAAGTCTGTTTCTGACTGTTGTCATTCCCTAGATTGTGGCTGCCACAACTATTTTAGAATTGGGAAAAGGAAACAAAATGTAGTAATCAAAAGGATGTAGTTTTAATGGTCAATATCTCATGACATGCTAGGCCAGAAATGAATGCACTACATCAATGACAGAAAGGGATTCTCATGTCTGAATGGTCTAAAGCCTCCATTTCTAGCCCTAGCGGGTATGAGATACTGTCTTTAATCCCTTAGTCCAGCATTGTATTTTCCCTGGGCTTGAATATAGTAAGTTCTGAAACACCAGGTCAGTGTAACTGTCAGTCTGTGCCTATCAAGTAGATGGTGCTCTCTTGCTCTTTCTTCTGTGAAGAGCCTTTCAACAGATTTCACCACTACCACTGGGACATGATTTCAGCGATTGATTTCCCAACACACAATACTATTTTTGAAGCTTTTTATTCAGCACAGAATGCTACTCAATCACCATGGTTCGTGAAATAACTTATGTAAATTTAGATGGCAGGAACAAATAATGAGGCGTGATCTTATTGCAGCCTGGTGTTACTTTAAAAAGCATCATGGTTTGTTAGTAACCTAGAGGACAAGACCACTCAATTTGGTATATTTCAGTGTTACTGTAAAATTCCATTCTTTGAGAGCGAATTGAATCTGTGCTGTAAAGCAGCTGCTATATCTTCTTGCCTACTGTGGAGGCAGTCCTAATTTTGGAACATGTGGGGGCTTGGAAGGGGAAGTATCACTTCAATGTATATAATGGTATTGCTGCACTTCAGTTTTTAGAGGTGTTGTAGAGACTGAAACTTTTCTCCTAAGAAATTTGATTTCTCATTTGTCTGAGATACGGAATGTAGTGGGGGGAGAAATATCCTGTAATCAATTGACTGATGGTGAAAGGGATGGTGCTTTTTTATTTACTAATTAAAGATCACATACTAAATATTCTTGCTTCAACTTTGACTTCCTGGCTACTCTGTGCCCCATGTCCAATCTTGCCTCAGCACTGTCACTGACAGATGTTTCTTTTAGACACACCATCTTGGCTTTTGCTTCTGTTGCAATGATTCATTTAATATTGTGAGCCCCTTTTCTTAAATGAGGTGTGGCAGTTTTCAAACTATATATCTTTGTACCCTCTTGCAGTCTGCGATCATTAACAGGATTCAGTGTAGGATTGTGGCTTTAGATCTCAGAAGTCATGGTAAGTAATTAGACTTAAAATCAAATTCGTGTTCCAGTATATTTCTATTTTTTACATTTGCATTTAAATTAAGATTTAATTGAATTACCCCATCAAAAAACTGAGTTTATAGACTACCTATGAAATAATCAAAGCATTGCTACTTTATAGCCAAGGTGGGGATGAAAAGAATGTGGCCCATGTAATTCCACAATAAAGCTAATGGCTGCTGTTATATAGAAGTGAAGATTCCACATGCCTGAATATGCTGCTCCAACTTGATTCCCCAGACAGACTGGGATCAGTAGTCTTGGTGAGCCCAACTACCATGTAAAAGATGACTGTAGGCAGCCCCCTTCGTAGGAACCTAGGGATGCTCCTCAGTCTTAAATTGCCAATATATTACCTTTACTTGGGCATAGTTTCCCACCTCTGAACTACAATGTAATCAAGTACCAAGCATTTTTATTAATCTTTATCGTTTTAATTATCTGAGATGATGCAAACACAGTTATGATTACGGAGTAAATATATACAGAAAAACTATTATATCTGGGCTCATAGTTGCTCTTAACTCCTGAGGATTCTGAAGATTTTTAATCTGCTTTAATAGTGTCTCTTTAATTAAATTTGATTTGATTTATTTGTTTTTTTGCTTCACAGGTGAAACAAAAGTTAGGAATCCTGAAGATCTGTCTGCAGAAACTATGTCAAAGTATGGAAGTTTACATTCTCTTCAGCCATTTCAGACTTTCCCAAATCCTTATATCGTCTCAATTCTTTGTTCTTTCATTCTTATCAACTTTTTACCCTGAATGTGGAATTTGCACTATTTCTTAGTATTGGATGTTTGTAAAGATGGAAGTGAAAGTGTGATTTCTCCACTTGCCCAGCACCTCCCACACAGACCTTACTCCCCTGTGACTGTCTCCATCCCCAGCTCTACCTTCTCCACTGCACTTCAGCCTGTGCTTCCATTTCCCATGACTGTCAGTTCTAAGCCCCCAGCCTTGACCTTCCCGTGGAGTCATTTCTTTGCTTTTAAATGCCTCTGAGAAAAGAACAGCAGGCATATAGACTTCCTTCATTCTACCCTTGCTTCTCCTGATCTTCTGTTTTGCCTCCAACCCAGTCTTCTCAACTTTCCACTCTCTTCTCCTTCTCTGCCCTAAAGCTTACCAATTTTGTCAGGGAGAGACAAAGTTATTTATCAGAGGGGTAGCTAGGTTAGTCTGTATCCACAAAAACAACGAGGAGTCCGGTGGCATCTTAAAGACTTAACAGATTTATTTGGGCATAAGCTTTCCTGGGTAAAAAATCCCCACTTCTTCAGATGCATGGAGGAGAACTCCATGCATCTGAAGAAGTGGATTTTTTTTACCCACGAAAGCTTATGCCCAAAGTTATTTATATTCTCCTTTACTCATTGTTCCTGGAAGAGGTCACAATACACACATTTAGGGTCAGATCCAAAGCTGGTGTAAATTGGTGCATCTCCACTGAAGCCACCCTGGTTTACACCAGCTCAGGGTCTGGTTCTTGTATAACTCTACTCACTGTAGTATCTGGGTGCACTGTGCCTGGCTGAAATGCAGGGAAAACCCCTTTCCATTATTATTTCAGCCTGTATTTCAAATAACGCTTCTTATCCATCCTGATGTGGGTTAGTTTTCTTTCCCTTGAAAGATTCCTTTTCCATACCTGTCCTTCACCCAAGGGTGAAGGTTGAGTGTGACTCCTGCCCGGTTTGGAACCACTACGTCAAAAAAACGTGTCCTGCACAGAATGAGACTTTCAGGCATGGTGAGAGCTGCTTAATCAAATTGCAGTGACCTGCTTCTGAGTGCAAACCCTTCTTTTGTGACAAGCTGTGAGAGAAGCAATTACCTTCCACTAAAAATACTATATAATGCCCACGTTTAGTGCAGAGAGATTCTCCTGAAGGTTACAAAGTCCTTCATACTAACAGACCCGCTTGGTTTGTTCCGGGGAGGCCATCTGTGAAATAGATTTTGACTTATTGTGCACCTTATTGCTGCTTCTCACATCCTGTCAGCTCCTGATGTGCGTGTGGGTGTCCTGAGGAGCTGCCATATGCAATGATCGTTTTTCAGATCTGGAGCAGCGCTAATATGGGACCAAACAAATAGGCAGCCTTTCATTTTAAACCTTCCTGCCCTCCTAATGATAGATTCGAAAGCTATTTCCAATTTGTCTTTAAACTGGAGCATTAAACTGTCACTAACTTGTCAGATTCGGAAATCCTCCTGCATTTTCAAAGGAAATGGTTTAAAAAAAAATTAATCAGATATTTAAGTAATTTTTTTACCTGTTAATACCTTAAATTATTCTTCACCACCGATGCTATATGTGCCTGTTTTTCTAGTCTCTCGGCTTGGACAGAGAAAACAAGCTAGTCAAACTTGCTGTGTGGCTGTCATCCACTAGGCATAATGCTCTTTGTGTTTCCAACACATAAGAACGGCCATACTGGGTCAGACCAAAGGTCTCTCTAGCCCAGTATCCTGTCTTCCCCCAGGTGCCCCAAAGGGAATGAACAGAACAGGTAATCATCATCCCTTGTCACCCATTTCCAACACGTATGGTGAATTGTTACAGCCAAAAAAGCCTGTATGCATTTTTTTTTTTGTTTGTTGTTTTTTTTGTTGAGTGTCCCTTAAACTACTTACTATCCTCTCTCCAAAAGGTGCTCAGGTACTGCAGTGCCAAGTGTGTTCTAAGAACCTGAATATAACAATATGCTTGGTGCTTTGTCTTCATACCAGTCCATAATGTCCCTGCCCCAAAGAGCTTCTCTTCCAGAGAGAGAGAGAGAACGTTTTGCTTCTGTTCTACATACCCAGCCTCTTGCAATCCTGATGGCTGGGGTTTGTTTAGGTTCTCATTGATTAGGGTTGAGAACGCAATACACTTCTCCTGACCCCAGTTTATTCTCTCCTGCAGGAGAATTGATTAGTTCTCTCACCTCACCTGTAGTTCCTTTTGTGCTCCACAGACCTGGGGCAGGGTGGTCTAGTCTCCCACTTTAGACGGCATCTCCTGTTAACGGAAATGGGAATGACATTCTTATATCCCCGATTCAGGAAAGCACTTGTTTAATGTTAAGCATGTGCTTTGAGGGCTTTCTTGAATCCCTGACCACTGATAAGAGAATGGACTTCCATATCTATTACCATTGGGGCAGATGATCTAACTTAAAAGGCAAGTGTGCAAAGAAACTCCGTATTAGGGAAGAGTAGGAAATAAAAGCAGAGAGTTCAGAGTAAGTTTTTCATATTGAATTTTTCCATTCCCCTGCCGATGGATTTTTACAAATCTGCTTCAGAAACACATTGGGGAAGAATGCCAACCTTCTGTCTCTCTTCATTTGCCAGAGATGTTGGAAACGTGGTTGAAGCTATGTACGGGGACCTCCCACCTCCAATCATGCTGATTGGGCACAGTATGGGTGGGGCCATTGCAGTGCACACAGCAGCATCCAATTTGGTACCCAGTTTATTGGGTCTTTGCATGATTGATGTCGTGGAAGGTAAGTTTTTTATGTCCTTGGACAGTGTCATGTTATGTTCTGTCTTCCTCTCTCCTCCCCTATTAACTTTGTTGGGCCTGGGAGGTCTTTCTCAATTGTGTTAACCGTATGAAGGTTTCTCTTCTCTCTAATGGATATGCCAGCTATTGTATAGTATAGTTAGCATCACCTTGGGCTTTGGTTTTGGTTTTCCCAGCTGGACTTTTCCATTTGATTTTGTTTATCATGATTGCAGTGCGACACCCATTCTTATAACCAGGACCACGATTGGTGGGGAGTGTCTTACTGAACCATATAGTATCACCGCTGCTCTCTACTGCCTAAAATATCAGACCTGTTCAAATATGACATGTTAACCCTCTAATGGGAGCAGCATACAAAACCTTACAAGCCCTGATACTATTACAGCTAATGGAGGTTTTGCAGATAGATTTATTGTAATGATAGAAAACCTGCAAGAGCCGTTAAAAATGTGGATGAGGGAAGCAAAGAACTTACAAATTTGCTGACCTGGAAACCAGTTTTTGGAAAAACTATGTGAAAGCTGGTGTGGAGCAGCTGTGTATAGTTCACAACTATCACTGTGTTAATCAACTTATCTTAAATCCTGAAATTTGCCTCAGTTCTCTCCCTCACTCAGTTCACACTGTCATATATCAAGATCTTTGAGAACTGTTGGGAAGGATGTTGTCAGATGTTGGGTTCATTTAAGTCAAAACATTTGTTTTTAGGCACAGCCATGGACGCACTGAACAGCATGCAGAATTTCTTACGGAGTCGTCCCAAAACATTCAAGTCAATTGAGAATGCAATTGAGTGGAGGTAATGGGCAAGTTTGTGTACTCTTCAAAACTCTTCATTGTATTTTTAATTCTGCAATTGATCTTGGAGGAAGGGTGGTCTTGTGGTTAAGGGATTGGATTGGAGCGCCAGAGACCTGAGTTCTATTCCTGACTATCAACGCAATTCCCCCATCTGCAGAGTGGGCATTAGACTTCACTGCCCTGCAAGGGCATTGTGAAGATAGTCATTAATGTTTATGAGATGCTCCTATCACAGTGATGTGAGAGCCATATAAACATCTAGATAATCATAGCATGCTGGGAACTCTAGTGTTTGTATGCCACATCTCTGTATTCAAGATGAGTGCTCGCAGGGCGAACTTGGGAGTGCTCCTATTATTACTGGACCTGTTAAATATTGAATATTGGGGCGGGGGAGGGATAGCTCAGTGGTTTGAGTATTGGCCTGCTAAACCCAGGGTTGTGAGTTCAATCCTTGAGGAGGCCACTTAGGGATCTGGGGCAAAATTGGTCCTGCTAGTGAAGGCAGGGGGCTGGACTCGATGACCCTTCGGGGTCCCTTCCAGCTCAGAGATAGGTATATCTCAATATATATATTATTATATTATTATAATGATACTAGATTAATGTACCCAATTGACCCTTGATGTTTGACCATTTTGATTCCCCCTTTTCCCTTTTTTTTTCCTAGTGTAAAAAGTGGACAGATAAGAAATCTCGAATCGGCCAGAGTTTCTATGGTTGGCCAAATCAAACAGTAGGTTTTGTTTTCTAAAACCTTCTTAAATGTTTTAAGATCCCAAATTGGTAACAGAGCATAAGTGAGCTTAAAAGAAAAAATCAAATCAGTCTTCTAGCAGATACCAGCTCCTCCTTTTACTTACCTGCCAAGGCTGACCACAGTGGGTGAGGAAAGTAGTACTAAACCATTTACAACCATCCACAGTCCTATGGTTAGGAATGTCACAGTCAAAATTTCACTGGGGTAGAATGTAATTACCCATCAGGGATAAAAAAAAAAAAATTCCTGTGCAAAAACCATTTGCACATGCAAGTGATAGAGTGCAAAACCATGGGTGTGCAATGGCCCATGCAAGACGTGCTCATGCCAATAGACTAGCTGGATGCCCCTTCAGAAATTTGGCCCCTAAATTCCTCCTGCCAATTCAACTGAATATAGTATTTTTCACTTGCTGTCCTGCTGCTGCTGTGCATTGTTAAATAGCTCTCCGTTGCACTCCAAAGGTGATGGAGTTGAGTGGTGATGAAAGTAATCTGCCTATTGCATTGTAATCCTATACAACACCATGATGCTTGCCAGCAGCATCAGGTATTTCTATTGTTTATATTCCAGTATTGTCATAAAAAAACTAATTTTGCTCATTTGACCTGGACTCTTCCTTTCTTTCTCCTTGATGTGGTAGAGCCTCAGATCAGCCAGTCTCTCTGAGAAAGCCAATTCTATCCTTTAGGTGCAGGCGGTCTCTCCTACAATCGTTAAGATGTTGCTTTTCACAATGGAAAAGGAATCAATTTCCAGTCCTCTTTTACCAGGTGTGAAGATGCTGCTAGTCCTGAGATTCCTAAAGCTATAGTGGAAGGGATTATTGAGGAGGAGGAGGAGGAAGAGGAAGAAGACTATGAAGGAAGAGGATCTGTTAACAAAAGGAAGAAGGAAGATGATACAGAGGTGGGGAGTTTCACTCTCTTCTGCTGGAACTAATGTCTTCTAGTCTCTTCATCTCTAGGGTATTTGGAGATCTACAGGGAGCAAGAAGGCAACCATGCAGCCAGCAAAGGAGATGCTTCCATGGAGCTAGGTGCCTATGACACAGCATGTAAAAGTTCTCCAAAGGAGTAGTGAGCAATTGTGAAACTCTCATTCAGGGCCTTAGTGTAAACAGTAGTAACTCCTGTGACCTCATTGCTTACCCCAGGTCTGAGTTTAGGCCTTGGTCTCAGACTGCTGGCTACATCGTGAGTTACCACTTGAAAGTGTTTCTAGATGTTCATGAACTTGGCCATTGTACATGGTCTAGAAGAGAACTACTCTCCTGTCCAGTAAGTCAGTGTGTGCTGGGTCCTGACTCTATTTCATCATATTATAAAGGCTCATCAGTTTCTGCTGGGTGGTATAGACCATGTGACCTAACAGTCTTAGTCCCACAAGTAAAGCTATTAGTGCATGGTGCTGCAAAACTGTATCTTGCCCAGGCTTCGCTGAAGGACAGGTCCAGGTGTTTTTGTGTGTGAATTTTTAGTTCCAGTGAAAGATGGCAGATTGACAGTCCTGGAAATTGAAGGTGTCTCTTGCTCAACACACCAGGTACAGCATGTGCAGACCCATTAATTTACTGTGACATGGAGTGAGCATGTTTAGGATTAAGAGGATAATCCAGTCTTTGCGAGCAAGGTTGCCTAGTTAGGGCCACAGATGGGGGACAAACTGACATTAGAGTCACGTCAGCATTTGACTCTGTGCTTTTACTTTGTCTTCCAAGTCGCACTTTGCTGAGTTTATTCCACACTCGTTTCAGTTGAATACTAACGCTGAGCTCTTTGTCCCCTTGTAGACCAAGAAAGAACATCTGTATACATGGCGAATCGAACTGTCGAAAACAGAAAAGTACTGGGATGGGTGGTTCAGGGGCTTATCTAACCTCTTCCTCAGTTGTTCTACTCCGAAGCTGCTGCTTTTAGCAGGTAGGTGTTTCCTTTTTCTCCCTAGTTAGAGCTGTCATAGACTTTGATTACATTCAGCCTGTATTTTAGAGGAGGGAAGGGCAAACCTGTGGCTAAGATACTGGTCTGGGCATAATAGGTCTGGTTTCTATCCTGGCCCTTCTATGTACTCTGAGAGACTGGGCAAGTCATTTAGTCTCTCTGCCTCCATTTCCTCCTCTGCAACATGCACATGGGAATTGTGGGATTAGATATGTGTATTGTGACACTGTCTCAGCTGTCTGACAGGTGTTGCAATTGTAGGATTGAGCTAATGTTCTGCTAGGAACAGGATTGCGACCCAAGCCAACCCACAGGAGTGATCACTTAGTTACTGCAGACCGGGGCTGGATTTGAACTCGTGACCTGAAGGTGAAAGGATCAGTATTCCAAGACCAATCCCTATCGCCCTCCAGTCCCCTGTGATAGGGAACACTGAGTCTCTCATAGTTGAGTGGGAGGATGGATGGATGAATGTTCCTTCAAGTTTTTGGCAGTGATCCTCTCCTGTCACTGTGTGCTCCTGATTTGCAGCAGGGAAACAGCCTAGTAGGTGTCAAGATGCTGTTTCTATTCCATTTTTCACACCAAACATCTTTTGCAAAGTCTTAGCAGGACCTGACTCTAGACTCTCTCCCTGGCTTCTCCGCAACACATCTGTTTGCTTTATTCCAGGTGTTGACAGGCTGGATAAAGATCTAACAATTGGACAGATGCAAGGTAAATATTTAATGCTGCTAGCTATCATGCTCATTCAGGGGATAGTTTATGTTGCAGAGAGTGAAAGGGCTGGAGAAGAAGGCTGAAGTGGTCCTAGCCGGGGCAATCTATATTGAGACAAACAACTATTAAAGAATGTAGTTAATCCCCAGAGTAACGGTGTGATCCCTTGTCTATGATTCTCTCTAATGGAAGCTAGAGGAGTTATTAGATCTTGCCAATCACCCCGGTGCTAATGCAGGGCTGTGGTGGTGCTTTTGTTCAGTCTGGTATTAAATATTCAAGTGATGGGGCTTTGTCATGTCTCATGGGGATCATTCAGTGATTTTCAGTCTTGCCATTAGGAAGCTTTTCCTGATTTTCAGTCTGTTTTCTTTTAGTTCCATCCCGTTGTGCCTAGTTGCGCCACCTGAAACAATCTCTCTCTCTCTTTCTGGTGCTGGCAGACTTCTGATAATGCTTGAGAGATGTGGCAGGGGAGGTAATACCTTGTACTGGACCAGCTTGTGTTGGTGAGAGAGACAAACTTTCGAGCTTTTGACCTGAAGAAGAGTTCTGTGTAAGCACGAAAGCTTGTGTTTCTCCAACAGAAGTTGGTCCAATAAAAGATATTTCCCTCATCCTTTGTCTGTATAATGTCCTGGGACCGACACGGCTACAACAACCTCTAATAATGCTTGACAGTTACATTAGCACCTTTCTCCGTCCAGTCCCCATCACTGATTTCTTTGGAAATCGGATATTGGAAGGGAAAATAGAGGATTGGATAAAGGTCCTGGTGTGGTAGGTCTGACAGCTACATTCATGTCAGGAAGATGGGATGGCATTTAATACGAAGCTCTCGGGAATCAAGGATTAGGAAGATAGTGAATGAACGTGGTTTTAGTTAATTCAGAGCTCCTGCACAAGTAAGAAGGAAAGTTCTTGCCTCCTGCAGAAGCTTTGTGCTCTACATATGCTGCTGTTTGACATCTGGTGTCAAACATAGCTTCCTGAATCCTCATCAGCTAGATATGACAGTGGGGGTAACTTGTAAAGAGTTTGAGATCTCTAGTAGAAATGTCCATAAAAGCGCAGAATATTTTTGCACCTGAACAAGTTCAGTCCCTGCCTTCACTCTTTATAGTGAGTTGGCTTCTGCGGTTGCATGTAACGCATGCCTGAGTCATTGCCAGGGAGGGATACGTTCACTCTAAAAGCAGCTGCACTGACTGTTTGGTCTGCAGGAAAGTTCCAGATGCAAGTCCTCCCTCAGTGTGGCCATGCAGTCCACGAAGATGCTCCAGACAAGGTGAGCCACAAAGCGGGGCGAGCTTTGGTAGCAGTCCTTTTACGAGTTAGATGCAAAATGGGTCATCACCAATACGAAACGGAGGGCAAACCTCATAGGCCTTACGTGCACCACACCTATAAGGGGACCTGGTTACTGATAGAGCAGATGGGACTAAGTCATATCCCTGAAGTTGGCTTGAGAGCCTGGACTGGCCAAGACTTTAGCCTGCTTGTGAGGAGACAAGTCCCACCTATGTTACAGCTTTAACTGCGTCAGGGGCCACTGGTGGTGTATAACTGACTCAGTTATTCAGTAGTTATGATGTGGCATGGGATTTTCCATTCTTAACTTCTCTTAGGTTACCTCAGCTTTTCCCTTCCCCCTCCAGCCTTTAGTGCAGGTGGCTGCTTTCCTGGAGGGATAATGTCTTATTAAAACTGAGTAGTTAAAATTTAGAAAACTTCATATAAACATTATTTGTAGCAGTTTATGTACTGACAAACAGTGACTCACTTATGCTAGTGTGCCAGTAAATAAAATGGTACTGTGGACTGAGCATGTCTGGAAATGAGCTTCTGAGTTCTTATCTCAGCTCTACTATTGACTGTGTGGCTTTGAGTCACTTAACTGCTCAGTGCCTCAGTTTACCCCCTTGTAAAATGGGGATATTTTTACCTATCACAATGAGATGTTTGGAAGAAAAGTTATTTGTAAAGCGTGATATAAGTAATTTGTTGCTCTGAGTTAATCCTTAAAGAGACACCAACTTAAATCACAATTGTGGTTTGTTTGTTTTTTTTAAACTACTATAATACGTGCCTAAGAATTACTGTAACTGAAGAAAGGGGGGGGTGGGGGGGGTTGCCAAGTGTGCACTTGATGTATGGTCGGTTTCATTGTGTCCTTGGTATTATATAGACATTTATCCCTTTTGTGAGAAGTTTCACACACAGGTGGGGGGGGGGGGACCTGTTTAAAATAATGGGAGGAAGATGTAGTATTTTAACTAATTTTAAATTTTGAAACTGACCAGACTTCAAGTTGACTATGTCCCTTTAAACTCTGATTCCTTCCCCCCCGCACCTCCCTTCAGGTTGCTGAAGCTGTTGCAACTTTCTTGATCCGTCACCGGTTTACAGAACCAATTGGTGGATTTCAGTGGTAAGGATCTCTGGGTGTTAGGGCTGCATGATTCTCTTCCTGACCCCCACGGGAAGTCTTGCATTCCTTGTGTGTATCCAGGGTGGGGAGAGAGGAGTATATGAAGTGGTTGGGTGGAAAGGGAAGTAAAGATCAGCTTGGAGCTTTAATGTAACGTTAAAAGCAGCATGAAGTGTGCAGCCTAGATCACACGCAGTATTGTATTTCATGTTCAGTGTGTAAAGATTTCACTGTCTCTAAACTTCTCATATTCCAACTTACTAATTGTAATAATAAAACACTCAGACTTTGAGGGAGAAGACGACATGGGCCTGACCTAGCTGATTTCTTTCTTTGTGGTGGAAAGCCTTATGCCTGATGGGGCAAAACTAGCAATTGCATTGAATTTTGTTAAACGGACCCAGTCACTGTAAATACTTTAGGACCCAAGGATGACCTACGTAATGTGGTGGAGAATGTCTTCCAATTTCTAAACATCGCTATGGCTGTTCTTGTCATCTGGATCTCCGTCATGGAAAAACATAATTTCCAGCATGTTTCCTCTGCCAAGAAACATTAGCAAGAACATACATTTAAAGCTTAAAGCTGCATACTTTGCTTCTCAGATCTCATGGCTGTGTCACCCACAATAGTCTAATGTAGTCTCCCATCATAATGAATTTCAGGAGCCAAAGCTCCTCTCTTGGCAGTGTGGTTGATGAGCCTAGATAATGTAGAAGAAACACCGAAGGTAAATGGAATGAACACTGCAGGCTGCTGCATGTTGACTCCCAGAGTCTCCTAATCATATTTACAACCGGCGATACTGACCTGTTGGTAGGGGGCATTGAGCTGCTGGAGGGACATCTGTCAGATGAGGTGTGAAACAGTGTTGTCCTGACCGCCTGTCATTACAGATCTGTAAGAAAAGTCGGGTTAACCCACATGTCATGGGCAATAATTCCACTGTCCCAAAATTTCTCCTGAAGATTTAATTGAAGAAAAACTTTGGTTTAGAGTTACTAGGCCAAAAAAGTTATCGTGTTTCACCCCAGAAGTGACTGTATTTTTAGGGGCACTGGTATCAATGAGTGAGTGAACCCATCCCATGCTCTTCAGGGTGAAAGGCGGGAGGAATGTAGAACAGTTAACAATATGCATTGGAAACTGAGGAAAGGGTACAGGGTGTGGGTGTGCTTTAAAGCAGTGGAAGCAGGAGAAGTCGCCAGGGCAACATTATGCTGCGTCTGAGTCTGTAGCAGGCTTTGGCAAGCTATTGCTGTGAGGATTATAAGGCATTAGCTTGCTGCTGCTGCTATCATGGTTGTACTTGACAGCAGCTTCGAAAGAGGTGTATCTGAGGGATGGGCAGTTTGTTATACCTACTGTGGCCTGCTGCTTTAAGCCATAGAGAGCAAGGTAAAACGCTAGTAATAGTGAGAGCCGTGTATCTATATTGCTGTTCTACCTGCATGCACCTAACTGGGACATTGTCCATGAAGACTTAACCTACATTACAGATCCTTTGAGTTTCAGCTTTATTAGCATTAGTGAGTTATCTTGGGTGGTGTGGATTTGAATTCTACGCAGGATCATTGAGATGTAATGTACAATTCTTCTTCTCTCCCCGCCAGTGTGTTTCCTGGTTGTTAATATCCTGATGTTCTCCAGCACTGAGTTCCATTGTAAATAAACTGCACCAGAGGCCACTGTGATGTATCCATATCCTTCTCATCTATCCAGTTCAGCAATGACAAGAAATTGGCATGAGATCAGTCCCATAGAGCTGGTTTCTAGGGATTTCCTTGCCGGAAGGCAGCTCCTATCTGAGTCCTTGCGAAGCTCGTCGGTCTCTTGGACATGGGCTCCTCTCCGCTGCTGCAAGGAAAGACAACCTGAAACCCCGAGTAGTAGAACATCTCTCTTATCTCCATGAATCCTCAGGCTTTGTTGAACACAACCACTAAGGGGCTTTGGGCAGATATGATTCCCCAAAGGGCATTGCAGCAAATCTGAAGGCATCAGGATTTCTTCGTGGAACTATATAGGAAATGCCCCTCAATGGCTTTTTTTTTTTTTTTTTTTTTTTTTTTTTTTTAAAACCTGTGAGGACCCGGCTTCTTTGAGAGTTTTTATCTCACCAGGGCCGGCCGTATAATTTTAGGGCCTGTAAATTGTGGGGGAGAGAACCGACTGCGCTATGAACTACTTTCCCTTCTAGTTCCACTAAGGGCGGGACTGGGAAAATGGGACCATGAGCTCCTTTGAGGGGTCCTGCCGCTTCCTCCACAAGTTCACTCCCGGGGTCTCTCTGGAGAATAGCCTCAGCTGGGGCTCTACATTTAAAGGGGAAGCCACAATATCACCAGAAACATCATGATCTGTCACAAACAGGCCAGCGGTCATTCTCTGCTTGTGGAGTTTCTGCCTACCTGGTTCTGCACCTCTTGTCACCGCACACAAGTGAGTGGAGATTGGCACCTCGGGCAGCTGTTTTTAGGAGGAAACTAGACAGACCAGGCAGTGGATGCAGTGCTGAGCTAGCTAGCGGTAGGGAGAGAGAGGGACTTGGAGGAAAATCCCACCAACAGTCTGACCCTGGCCCAAGCAGTTGTATTGTGGCCCTGCTCAGTGTATTGTGGGAAAGTCACTGTTCTGTATTTGATGTTTAGCACTGATCAGCCACAGGCCTTTATTCATGCAGTAGCTCTGAGAGAGTTTCTTCAGGGCACAGGCCAGCCCTGGATAATTTGTTAGATCCTTTTCACCTCCTATGAAATCCCCCATGAGAGCAATAGAACACTTGCACGTGGAGCTATTTGCAACATTATCTTGATGTTCTTGAACTAATAAAATTGTGGCTTTATTCCTTAACCCTTTCATGCCGAGTGATGAAGTGACTCTGCTAGTTGAAGCATAGCTCTGTTACTCGCCTGGTCTTGGAGATGTAATGGCTGTGGGCGTATCCTACGACAGCCCTAGTAAATCCTTGACGTTTGTGCTGGGCTGGTAGGGATGAGGGGAAAATGGCACAAATAGCAGGTAAAGCCCAGTCACGCATAATGTTTACCCTGAGGGAGAACTACTGTTCTCTTCTTCTGTCTCATTCACATACACACAGTAAGGGCTTGTCTACACTACCTGCCGGATTGGCGGGCAGCGATCGATCCAGTGGGGGTCACTTTATCGTGTCGAATCTAGACACGATAAATCAACCGCTGAGCGCTCTCCCGTCAACTCCGGTACTCCACCAGAACGAGACGTGCAAGCGGAGTCGACGGGAGAGCGTCAGTTGTCGACTTACCGCAGCGAAGACACCGCGGTAAGTAGATCGAAGTACATCGACTTCAGCTATGGTATTCACATAGCTGAAGTTGCGAATCTTAGATCGACCCCGCGCAGTAGTGTAGACAAGCCCTCAGTGCTGGACTCTTCAGCTGTGGCCGGGCTGCATATTTCTCCCCCCCGCCCTCCCCCGGCCACCAGAGTCTGAAACTGCTAGATTAGAAACGAGAATTTGCCGACTGATGCTGAGGTACTAAACAAGCAATTTTTGGCTCCTTGTATAGCCCTCCCTATCAGTCACAACCTGGCATTGCTTCACCATGTGATTCCGCTCACTGACCAATAAGGACCCAGGGCTAAGTCTATTCCAGTTTGTCTGCTGATTAGTTTCATGGTTTCCAATAATTGAGAAGTCAGTTTATAATTGGAAAACACAACAAAAAACTCCCTTTCCCCCACTGCGCATCTTGCAGTCTTGCAAGGTTCTTGACCCTTTTTAGATTACTCTGGTTGTCAAACTGTTTGTAGGGGCGGGAACCAAAGCAGTGGTATGCAGCGTTAACCAAGGCCCTCATCCAGCAAGCTACTTAACCCTGTGTTTAATTTCAAGCATGTGAATAGTCTCCTTGGAGTCAAATTCTGTCGTGCTTAAATCTCTTGTGGGTTACTACATTAGATAACTCCCCATGTTCACCTCTTGTGCTGTCCTCTCCCTTTCTAGAGAAGGGAACTGGTTTACCAGATGGCCCCACAAAGAGTAAAATACCTTCTATTTCAGCCTTTGCTATCACCCCACAAGGGTGGTGAGGGGCTACATTTCCATGCACTGTGCCTTTGGCTCCCTGGAAATGTTTTTTTGGTTGTTACACCTTGGCAATTATGACCTTGTTTTATGAAAAATAAATATTTCCCAACCTCTTCTGGTGTGGCTATGTTTTATGCCAAGCTCTCCAAGTCCTGACTTGTAGCAGAGAATGGATGTTCTTTGCGGGGATCCAACTAGCTTTAGGTTTGCGGAAAGCAGATTCAAAGGGCAGGGGGGGGAAATTTGTGTCTGTGTAGGGGTGTTACGCTGACTACTTTGGTTGAACTACACCAACCTTTGTGAGTCTCACACACCTGCAGCATTTTCTTAGTGACATTTTGAATGACTCTGTGTAAACGGCAAACATACGGGGGAGGAAGGGGACATTAATGAAAAAGGGCACCATTTCTGTATTGCATCCTTAACTATTTAGAGCTCTCTCTTGCCTCTGTTCAGGTTGCATTAGATTAAGGATCAATGGAGCCTTTAACCCTGGAAAATCTTGTGTCTTAGCTAACACAAGATACAATTTGTTTATTTGGGAGTCTGGTTTATTTAAGGTTGGGGTTTTTAAAATCAGACTTAATGCAGGAGCAGTCTTGCTAAACACCCAGGGTTATCTGAACCAAATATAGGAGACTCAGTGACTTGAGGATCACAGAAACGTCTGGTCTGTTTTGTTTTGTTTTTTAAAAACCCAAACCTCTCTGGCATTGCAGGAATGTGCAGCCCTGCCTTGTTCCTGAGATTAGAGCTGCATGCTGCTCATGTACACAGACTTGTATCTTAATGGCAGTTACGCTAGTCCAGTGTTTGGAAACACTGTTGTCTAGAGGAGTGTGCGCAGCTGAAAATCAAAGGGCTGTCTCTTTACATTCATACGCTTGCTGACTTGGGCTGCTGGCTGGAGCTGGCTTTTCTTTTAAGGCTTCTCTCTTTGCCTTTTCCTCTCAACCTGGCCTTGTCAAACACTTTCAAAACGGCAGTGGGCTGGAGATTAGACCAAAGCCAACTAAATATTTTGTCCATCCATTGTAAATGGAAGCACTATTCTGAATAATAAAACACCTCCAGTAAAAATCCCAAACCCTCCAGCGTTACATTAAGGATGTGGCAGTGTTGTGAGCTGTCATTAGAATTGAGGCATAGAATCCCTGAAGCTAGTCGTGTTTATCAGAATACACCAGCTGGGTAAAAAGCAGGGGAATAACGATAGCTCAGTGGTGGGAGCACAAATCCTACTCGATTGCCCAATGGAGCCACTGTTAGTGGTGACAAAGTTCCCATCTGCTGACTGTGAAACGTTTGTGGTCTTGCACCGGTTCTTAGAAAACTTCTCTGTATCACATCTGAAGTTAGCCCAGTACTGAGACATTACCAACAAGGGAGCCCAGACTTGAACTGGGGCGTTGCAGAATGACTTACCCTGTCGCCTCCTAAAGATCGCTCCAGGGCAGGGTGGAGACACATTAGTGGGGCAGCGTGGGGCAAGCTTGCACTTGCATTACTCCATATGCCAGATCCATTCGGGGACTAGACCGCTTCCGTCTCCGGGCCAGCCGGATGATTGTGCTGTGCTCGGCAGAAATTCAGCACAAACCTACCTGGTGACTTGGTACTTTCTGGTTCAATGAAGACATTCCGGAATGCATCGTCCTGTGACATCACAACGGCTGTGGCTTGGATGAATCGCGGTGGGACTGTGATCTCACATTTGGGGCTATCGTCACTGAACCAGGGAAGTGCCGAGTGGGTTTCACAGCGCAGGTGCGTGGTCGAAAAGGAAGGAACGAATGATTGTGCTGACTCGTGGGGCTGTCCAGCACAGAGAGCTTCCCTCTGCTCCATTGCCACTTTTAGGGTCACTTAAAAATAAATAGCGTAAAGCTCCAGAGGCCAGATTTTCAAAACCGTTCAGCACCCAGCAGCTAACACTGTTCTCAGTGGGAACTGAGCCCCAGAAAATCTGGCCTAGATCCTTACATAAGGCCAAAATAAATCTCACTTCACAAACCTGCCATGAGTATGTACTGTCCCTTTAAATGTCTTTTTTTTTTTTTTTGGCCCTGGTATATTTATACCATTCACGTCCCAAAGCCTGGTGCCCCTCGACTGTGCACAAGTCTGCCTCTCTTTCTCCTGGCTGTACGGTCTGCCCTGGTCTGGCTTGTTCATTGTTCCTCAGGATGGTTCACACTGCACATCTAGCACCCAGGCCTGCAAGCTGGTATGAGCCTGCAGGAGGGTGGTAGGTGCTTGGCCTTTTGACTGTTTGGAACAAGCCTTATTGAGTGTGTAGCCATTGGTGCTCGAACTTGGGAGCGAATAAAGCTACGTTCAGTTTCAGCTGGGAGTGGGGGGGGGAGCTTTGTGACCTCATATCGTTTACTTCTTTCCTTTTCAAAAAATAGCAGCATGTATCTGCTAACTCCTGAGAAGTTGCTGAATGCCCTTTGTGTCCTATCGTTCTGTATGAGCTTCATTCTGTTTGTATCCCGTTCAGTGTCCCATTACTCTGGTGTACAGACAATAAAGCATTGTGAAAACCTCTGTTAAAAACCTCCTTTGTTTCCATTTAGTTGTGGTATGTTTGCCTCTCTTCTTTAACTGCCTAAGGAGGATGGATGTACGTCTTGTCTGCCCTCAAGTCACTCTCATTACTTGATCAAACTTAGTTATTTTCCAGTAACTCATGGAAGTCTCTTGTGTTTTGTAAATGTTCTGAGTTTCCTTCTCTAGCCATGATCCAGTGTGACAGGGATGTATCAAGGGGAAATAATTCTCCACATAATTCGTGCTTTTCTTCTGCTCCCTTGATTGGTTATCCCCATCTGTATAGAAACATCTGAAAGTAATAAATGTGGCTCTCTGGCTGTTAAATTACCTGTACTGTGGTGTGTTGGATTGTGTCTCTCTTAACACCCTATGCACTTGCATTGCGCCTTCCCTCCGAGGGTCTCTGAGAACATTGGAATCAGTACTGAGTTCAGGTTGGGAAGCGTTAACCCCATTTTACAGGAAGGGGAAAGTGAGGCACATAGGTTGAGCGACTCACGTGTGCTCCCCCAATGAGTCTGTGGAAGAATTGGGAGTAGAGTCTAAATCTCGTGATTTCAGTCTTGTGCTCAAACCATTTGGCCTGTTCTTTTATCCTACAGAATTCTTCAGCACTAGTCACTGTCAGTAGAACGATAAAGCTGTAGCACTAAACCACAAGGAGAATCCAAACTTTGCCCCACCCTCAGCCCAGTCACATTGCTAACTCGCCAGCAATGTAGGGGGTGTTTTCACTGTGGAACTAAGTCGGGTCATCGGCACCCAGGTCAGCGTCAGCTGGATGGGAGCAGCCACGCTGCAAAGCCACTCAAGCTCTTGAGTCCTCTGGTGCACTCACCCGTGTGTTGCTAGGACGGCGTGGGGTGCACCCCATGGGTCTTTGTGCTGCAATACACTGAGCTGCTTGAGGAGTCTTTCCCAGGGGATAGTGGGGGACTGTGCCCTCCTGGGCACGCAGAGGGGATTCTGGGAAGGCACTGGAGGACTATCAGTTAGCCTCCCGGCAGAGTGGGCAGGTTTCTAGCCTGAGAAAAACATCTGAGGGAGCCTTCTGCACTCAGAGCAGTTGGATTAGAACGGGATCTTAAACTTTCTCCATAGCATGGACCACCATGTCCCTCTCAATGGGCTGTCATGGGGTGAGCGCTACCACAAGCTTAATGAGGACAGAGAAGTTGTATCATGGAGCATCTCCTCTGCTATTCATGACTGTACAGACCCTGCCTTTCTTCCCATTCATGAGTGAATGGGCCTCACTCCCCCTCCCGCCATTCACCATCATAGGGGCCACCTGCCCACCCCCTTTACAAATATACAGTGAGCCTGCTGCTGCAACAGCAGCCGTTCCTTAAAAGGAAAAGTCAAACCAAGGGGGGGAAATGTATCCTCAGCTCCACTTAGTGTGGTAAACAGCTGGAAATAAGGAAAACCACCATCGTGGCACCAGCCAACTCTCCATCATCCACAGATCACAGCATCATGGGACCAGCCAGCTCTCCACCCGTAGATCATAGCTGGGACCTTCCTCTGTCACGTAGTAGATGACCTTAGACATTTCTTCCTTTCTCTAACATACGTACTGTGGCCACAAGGTGGCACTGCCCTCCGGCTTGTTAGACTTCTTGCAATTGATGTGCTAGCTCAGTTCAGGTTGGCAGGCAGGATGCATTGAATAACCGGGATTTCCTAGCTGTAAATGTGGAAATAATTAGTTTGTTTTAGCAACATTTTAAACAAAAGAACCATTGAGTCTCCATTAGCTACTGAACCTCCCATGTGAAAGAATAAGAACATAAGAACAGCCATACTGGGTCAAACCAATGGTCCATCTGGCCCAGTATCCTATCTTCTGACAGTGGCCAATGCCAGGTGCTTCAGAAGGAATGAACAGAACAGGGCAACTTATCGAATGATCCATCCCCTGTCGTCCAGTCCTAGCTTCTGGCAGTCAGAGGTTAAGGGACACTCAGAGCACAGGACTGCCTCCTTGCCAAGTAGCTGACTCTTGTTTATGTTTGTGCAGTGCCTAGTGCAATCGGGCACCGATCTTGGTTGGCCTCTTTACACTCCCACGATATGAACACTGAATAATAAGAGACGAGATAGGTTAGTTCCAATGGCCGTGTTTTTCAGGATGTGCTTTTTTCCAATGACTTTCCACATTTCCTAGCTTGACTCATTGTCACACGATGGCCTAATCCATAGGGACCCGCACTACGATTCTCAAAGCTGGGGGCCCAAATGGAGGCTCTGAAATCTGGATTTAGGCACCTCGGAGAAGTGACCTGATTATTTTTTTCCAGTCACGTCCGTTGTGTTGCCTAAATATGGATTCCAGGAGCCATCTCCTAAGCACCCAGTTTTAAAAGCTTTTGCCCTGGTTTCCACAGGTGCTGAGCATTGATTTCTAGGGGGAGTGGTGGTTGCTAGTCCCCCTGAAAATCAGCCCAGGTGGTGTTACACCCCATACAGTCTTAGGAGGACATAACGTCTGGTAGATGGCTTCCAGCAGTAGCCTAGGCTGGGAGCAGACCGAACCTGCCCCTGGCCAATGGTGCAGTTCTATGGATGGGGTGCCAGTGGAAGCCCTGCACTGATCAGCTGGTGCCGCGGAGGATGGCATGCGATCCCCATCTCTTAGCAGGTCTAACAGCACTGCGCTCCCGTCGCTCCTGCCCGTTACAGTGTGGGTCGCTTGGCACAAGTGGATTTTTTCACAATTCTGAGCTAGATCAATGTTTATTTTAAGCATTTTTTTATCTGTATCCATTTTAAGTTTTCACAATAGAGCAAAATTAAGGGTTTTAAGCATTATTTTGATCAATTTAAATGTTCACAATTGCAGGAATCATGCAAGGGTCAGACAATGGGAGGGGTCAGACCATAATTATTTAATGACAGGAGATGTTAGGAGACAAAAAGTTAGTTTTATAACTCTTAAAACACAAACTGTCAGCATCACGTGTCAAAATATACAAAGGAAATAGCCTTAAATCAAACTCTAAGAAGTTCTCACTCAGCATTTTTCTTACTTTGCCTCTCCATACATTTCAGTTATTAGTGATGAAAATAATTTTTGTTGGATTGTGTGTACGGTGAAACAGATGTTGTGACACTCTGTACCCCACTGCAACACCCTGGCACCCCCATATTCACCACTGTCATACTATTGTGATAGGTTTTGTACAAAGTATGCCTTGAGAGGTATCATTCTAAAAGTCTTGATCTGTTGAACATTAATATCCTGTTGGATTGGCAGTGCTATCGTTGTTGGGGAAGTTATGAAGTTTTGCTCTGTGTGTTACTGAAATATGTTGTAAGATTGGAAACACCCACAACCAGCCTTTCAGGTACAACAATGGAGAAACCAGACAGTCCTTGGTAGTGTGGATTCCCCTTAATGGGCCATCAACACTATCACAGGAGCTGTATACAATGAAGACTTCTCAGAGGGAGCACGGAGACAATGGACACTGATTGACTCAGGTCATAGCAAAAGATCTTTCCAGCAAGTTGGAAGAACCTATAAAGGAGGGGAAGCGACATCATCCCTGGTCCTCATTCCCCTTACAACTCAATACCTGGAAGCAGTGTCTGGAGGACAAACATTTGAAACAGGGGAGGTGGTCCCAGGCTGGAAAGGAGAACCCCAGCCTGTGTATGAAGAAACAGTATCACCAGGGTGAGATACTGCTTGATTCAAATCCTGTCTAGTTTATAGAACTCAGATTGCGAGTCTACTTTTATTTCTTAGGTGACCAACTTTGATCTGTATGCTTACTACTTATAATCACGTACAATCTATCTTTCTGTAGTTAATAAATCTGTTTTATATTTTACCTAAAACAGTGGGTTTTGCTTGATGTGCTTGGGAAATCTGTTCAGGAACAAGAGCTGGTGCGTGTCCTCTCTACATTGAGGGTGGGGCGGCCTGGGTAATAATAAACTTCTGACCAGGACAAGACAGTACAGCCCTGGGGTCCTAGGCTGGGAACTGTGGAGAATTGGCTGAAGTCTCTCTAGTGTTGGTTCATGGATGGCTGGTGAAAGCATTCATGTAACTCAGCTGGGTGTGTCCCTGCCTGTGGATGTCTGTGTAAGTGCAGTTCCTGGAGAGGTTTGCAGCTTGTCACAGCACCACAGTGTGAGAGGGAGCCCAGGTTGGTAAGACAGAGGGCTCAGCAGTATCCCAGTTCCAGGTTGCATCCCGGGGAACCCCTCACAGACATTTACTGGCAAAACTCAAATCCTTCCAAGCCTACATGTAAGTAACAGGACAAGCGCATCGTACAAGCCTGAATGCAACTGGGCCCATCCACAGTGAGACCCATGATGCATGCAATGAAAGGTCCAGGCTGAGCAGCTGTTTTCTGTGATCAGTAAAGCTACAGCAGGCTTGAGTATAAATTTATTCTTGTAAAAATATCTGCATAGGAAGCAGCATGGCCTGGTGGACAGAGCACTGGGCTGGGAGATCTGGGTTCCAAAACAAGGGTTATTGTCTATTTGACCCTAGCCCAATGCCTCCCTCTGTGCCTCAGTTTCCCTTTCTCACCCTTTCCCCTTTTTGTCTATTTAGCCTGTGAGCTCTTTAGGGCAGGGTGTTTGCTCAGTGTCTAGCACAATGGGGCTCTGATCTCGGTTGGAACTCTACGTGTGCCTGGTTTTGAAAAGGGGCTGGCTGTTTTCAACCCCAGTTGTGTTTACACCACTTTTCCCTGGCCAAGTGCCTTACCGATCTCTGGCCTAGATTCTTCCTTGATGCTTCAGGAGAATTACACCAGTGATGAAATAGACATTCCTGATCAAGCAGCCCTCCCATTGCTTCTGCGATGGAGATAAATACCGTCCTCCGTGTATAGAGGGGACAGCAGATCAGGAGAGGCCATGAGCCGGCCAAAGGGAGGCAGAGTCAAAGCCAGGAAGTCAGCTAAGCTGTTTCTCACCCTCTGGAGGATGGGGATGCTGATGAAACTGACCTCCCAGTCCTGTGTGACCCTTGGCTGCAGGACATCAAAGGCCGATTATCCAGCGATCTCCAGGGCCTTTGCAGGTGCTAATTAGTCCAGAACAAGTGCAGGGCTGCAGCAATAACTGCCAAAGATCATGGAAATCTCTGATTGGCCTATTCAGTCACATGAGACATTGCAAACCATCTACAGCAGGGGTAGGCAACCTATGGCGCACGGGTGCCGAAGGCGGCACGCAAGCTGATTTTCAGTGGCACTCACACTGCCCGGGTCCTGGCCACCGGTCCGGGGGGCTCTGCATTTTAATTTAATTTTAAATGAAGCTTCTTAAACATTCTGAAACCTTATTTACTTTACATACAACAATAGTTTAGTTACATATTATAGACTTAGAGAAAGAGACCTTCTAAAAAGGTTAAAATGTATTTCACTGGCACGCGAAACCTTAAATGAGAGTGAATAAATGAAGACTCGGCACAGCACTTCTGAAAGGTTGCCGACCCCTGATCTACATCATAGTCTGCAATTCCCACTGTCTCCCACAGACTAAAGGATACCAACAAAATGAAAGAGAAGACTGGCTGGGGGGCAAGGGGGACCTGAAAGCAGAACAAACACCCACGTGCTTGGAGGGGGAGGGGCTGCTCTGCTCCCGGCTCACCTCTGTGGTCAGACCGCAGTAGGCACGGGGACCAGCCCACCTCCGAGGTGGAGGCACCGTGATCTCAGTCTACGGGCCCAGCTCACTGGTATCGGAGTCGTGCTGCCTGACCAAGGGAAATAAAGAGACCCCCTAAAGAACGGGCCAACCCCCTCCTGGTTTCTAGGCCAGTCCTGAAAGGAGAAGTTACTGTGTGAGACCTTGATGGAGGAGTAGGAAAAGCTCAGGAAGCCTATGGGCAAATGGGGTAATTAAGGCCAGGCCCTCCGAGGAGCTGGGCAAGGGAGGGTATGTGGCAGAAGGGGAGGAGTTAGCAGAACGGGAGTGAGACTAGGAGGGGAGGGAAGGGAAGGCTGGAGAGGAACATGGGCATGAGGGGAAGGAGGGAGGGGGAGAGAGGCAGTGACAGACCAAGAGGGAGTCTGGCTGCTCTGCACCTTTGAAAATCAGGCCCCTTGTTTAGGTGTCTAACTGTGCAACAAGGAGCCTCAGCGCAATTTCTGGCATCTGAAAATCGTAGCCTAAGTGACTTGCCCAAGGTCCCACAGTGAGTCGGTGGCAGAGCCAGGAGCAAAACCCAGCTCTTCTCAGTCCCCCACTCTCATACTATAAATGTTAGCGGAGCCTTTTAGCACCTGCTGACTTCCAGCTATTGGGGGCAGGGACAGGTTAGCCAATCGCTGCCTCTACCAGGGGAATCTTCTGGTGCTGGCTGCTGGTGGCGACAGCTTATCTGGACTAGATGAACCAGACCCCGTGTGCCCATTCCTCTGCTCCTCTGGGGCTGCAGAGAGATCTCTGGCCCGGCTCAGGCAGGGGGCCAGATCCGGTGATCAGAATGGTGCCTTCTGGCCTTGATATCTATGGAGCAGGCCAGAGCAGGCCGTGTCATGGTATCTGTGGTACTGTGCGCTTGTAGCAGCCTGGCTGGGAATGCTGAGGAGCACAGATTTTCTGACTCTAGTGGAACAGAGACTCGGGCCTACAGCGTCGTATCCACTGACCCATCCCAAACCTCGGCCAAGGGCCGGCGTGAGCTTTACGCTGTGCTGCCGGGCTTTGACTATAGTGATCAAGCGGTGGGCAGGATTAGCTGGCCTCTCTGTGCAGGATTAGCTGGCCTCTCTGGGCATGATGATAAACCCAACAGCTTTTTCAACTCCCTTGCTTCAGTGCCCTCTAGTGTTTCCAAGTGTGCATTGCGCTTGCTCCCATCTGCTTGGTTCAGTTGACCCCGGACACACCATTTCAGGTGATGGCTCGTTTTATCTGAACTGGGACTGGTTGCCGACCACCCACAGCTCCCATTTAATTCCAGTGCAGTGGTAGTCACCAAAAACAGGCCCATTGAGTCTGGAAAAACAGGGGCTAGTGAGGTGCTCCCAGCCCCACTCACCCTGAGTGATCAATATGCCCGTTGATCCGGCTTGGAGCCCTGTGCTGCAGCATGCCTGGCTCCCCCGTGGTAGGAGAGGGCAGCCCAGCCCCAGTGGGGGTTGATAGGCCTTCTGGGGGTGCGAGCAATGCAGGACGGGGCCCTTAGGAATCTGCTGCATTACAGCCAGTCTCCTTACCTAGTCACCAGGTGCTGCTGGGGAACCAGCCTCGTGGCCTGCCTCCCTGCTGAAGGCTCCTTTACCTTCCAGCCACACCGCCGCAGGTGCTGCAGCACCGGCCAGAGAAAGGGATCTTGTATCTGGTGCCCCGTGGGAGCTCGACTCTCACACAGGCAGCGTTGAATTCCTCTCCGGGCAGGCACAGAGCCAAGAGAGAGCCCGCGCCGCTGGAATGCAGGAGGAGTGAATGCCTGTCTGCTCCATGGAGCGTCTCTGTTTCCTGATCTCTCTCTCTCTCTCTCTCACACACACACAGAGCCAGACTCAGGGCCAGCCTGGCTGCCCAGTGGCCGTGACATTCCCCTTCCCCTTATGAGCCGCTTTGTGAGAAGCTATTCTATGCAGGCTGTCTGATAAAGGCTGCTTGTCAGACTGGAGTGAGGGGCTAAGCCACCCCCACCCCCACCCCCAGAACGAACACACATCTCCTGCTCCAGCACACGGCACTAGGTTAGAGCCCAGAGCGCTGTTCTTCCTGGGTCTGCCACTGCTCTGCTGGGTGACCTTGGGCAAGTCACTTCACCTCTCCATGCCTCTGTTTCTTCCCCGGCCCTTTGGCTGTCTTGTCTATTTGGATTGTAAACTCTTTGGGGTGGGAACTGCCTCTTACTATGTGTGTGTACAGCGCCCGGCACAGTGGGGCCCCGATCTCCCTCGGGCCCTTTTTCAGACAACACACTAAGAACTGGCCGTTGCTCAGTGAGGACAAATGATGGGGCAGGCTGGACAGCAGGGCTTGGGCTTGATCCAGCAGGTCCCTTCCAGTCCGGTGGGAAATGTCCCGCTCCATTGTCTACTATTAGGAGGTTCTTATGGAGCATTATTATGTATATTACGGTAACACCTGCAGGCCCTGATTAGTATCAGCCCCATCCCCCAGGCAAGGGCACCAGTGCTTACCCTGTGGCCCTAAAGCACCAGTGCCTACTCCAAGCCCCGATAGGCTCCACGGGTCTGATTGCACAGCCTTGTGCTCCGCCTGGCCTTACAGCCGCAGATTGCTGCCCAGGGTGATGCTGCCGGCAGCCAGGCAGTGCGTTGGCACAGAGAGGAGACATTGGGACACAGAGTCCCATGGAAGAACGCTTGTGATCCAAGGGCCTGAGGCTGGGTTGTAATAAAGTTGCGCGTGCTGTACAGGGCATGAGTGGGGGGGATCTTAGTACCTACACCAGACAGTCCACTACCAGCACTGGGGATACGGCAGCCACACGCAGTGGTATCTAGCTGCTTTGATGAAGGGCAGGCCCTGGGCCAATAGTCTGAGCACAGGATTTAGGATTCCCCTGTAAGCTCTTTCTGCTTGAGCTGCCCAGCTGTAAATTAGGGATGATAATTAACACTCATCTGTTTCTCAGTGGATGCCTGAGGCTATCTGGGCTTCATAAAGCCCTGTGTCTCTGGAGCGTATTATGCAGCAGCCCAATTTAGGTAGTTATTTTACAGCTCTGTGTCCCACTCTTTGCCACTAATGGTAAGTTTTGGCGTAGCCTATGGCCATATCAAGCCAGCTCCCCAGCACTTCACAGATTGTCCCATCAGCCTCTGCAGTTTCATTAGAACGTTCATTAGAAAAGGGCTGGTAAGCATCTAGCCCTTCTGACTGTGAAGGAAACCTGAATGCAGTCCAAGGCCATGCTCTCGTGCTGAGTCTGCAAACAGCCTATGCAAACTGCCCCCATTCATCTCAAGGAGATGTTAACCCTGGATCCTACTGATTGGTATTGAAATGCATCCTTAACTATTTCAGTGCTGATCCTTTTAGCAGACACAAACAGCTATTCTGGGGCTGAGGGGGCAGATTTGGGGATCGTGGGTGGAGCTTGAGTAAAGTACTGCCTGCCTCTTTCTTTTTACAATCTGAACCCTGACACCGAAAACATTCTATTACTCTCTCATGTACCATGTGCTCAGGGCCGGCGCAACCCATTAGGTGACCTAGGCGGTTGCCTAGGGCACTAACATTTGGGGGGCGCCGGCCTCCCCGGTCGTCGTCGGTATTTCGGGGGCGGGACCTTCCGCCGCCTCTGTCGGGGGCGGCATTTTGGGAGCAGGACCTTCTGCCGCCTAGGGCAGCAAAAAAGCTGGTGGCGCTCCTGCATGTGCTGGGTAATAACAGAATCACAGAAGTAGAAGACTGGAAGGGACCTCTATAGATCATCTAGTCCAGTCCCCTCCACTCAAGACAGGACTAAGTAGTAACTAGACCATTCCTGTTCTTAAAAACCTCCAATGACAGAGACTCCACAACATGCGAGGACTCCATGTTTCTAACTGGCTCTTTACTAAGGCCTGGTCCACACTAGAGAGTTAGGTCGCCCTAACTTTGTAAGCATTTACACTACAATGTTGCTCCCTGCACTGGACAGGACTTGAGGCTCTCTGAAAATCTTTTCGGACACAGCGCAGGACAATCCCACTGAGCCACTAGTCTACCAGCTCAGCAGCTGCTATGGTGCCAGCTGTTCAGTTCTTCCAAAGGCTACTCACGAAGCAGCTTTTGCAGCACAGGCTTAGCCATCGGTGCATTCAAGGCTTCCAGAACAACCAATACCCTCTCCTGTGATTGCTACCAGAAAAAAACCCAGGCATGTTATTATGCTGGGACAGGGGGTGGAGGAGGGAAATCCATCTCTGCACTGGTTAACCACAATGGCCATTCCTCAAATATTAACTCAGTTGATTTCACACTGCCTGGGAGGTGGGCGTGTGACCCACAGCTCCACGGAAAATGCTCCTTTCTTTTCCTCTTCTGTGTCAGTCTGGCTGCCAGGGCTGAGTGCCAGAAAGATGTGGGACCCGAGCGCTAGGAAGGGCAGCTCTGGAACTGGAGAACCAGGGGTGGCCTATTGTGGCTTTGGAGGGGGCTGATGTTAGCGAGTGTAGGCAGACTGAGCACAGAGAGGAATTATTTAGAGTGGCCAGGGGTGGGAGCTAGGAGGAATGGGATGAAGCTGAGTGAAGAGAGGGATTCTGTTCAGGTTCCTATACTGAGCCCATCCCCGGGGTATCTGAGTGCCTGTCCTAGGCTGCAGAGCAGGGGAAGTGAAAGCTAAGAGACTGTGCGAGAGCCTCCCAAGGGCAAGGGACGGGAGCCCAGTCAAACGAGTAATTAATGAGAGCGGGCAGAAGACTGGAGAACATGCCGTAGGGAACAGACCACCAGGGTCTTGGGGCATGGACTGACTGAGTGGCCTGGTAGGGTGGTTGCCCACCCCCAGTGGATGGGTCCACCTAAAAGGGCCCCTGATTACTCTGGGGCAGAGACACAGGGCAGAGGAAAACAGTGGGAGCACAGAAAGTTGCATGACCCCAGCTCTGTTCCCCTCCCTGCAATGTGCTCCCAGAGCTCCAGGATAGCGTGAGGGGCTCCTGGAAATCTACCTGCCTGCTGCCTCCCACAGTTCCTAAGAAGGCCACCATAGAAGCAGCTGCAGGCTTCAGGTGGAAGCCCCACAATCCCAAGCTTCTCTCTGCTCGTATAGCACTGAGCTAAATGTGATCAGCCTCATGGAGGCTCCCATAGACACTAACCCCCCCCGGCGCGCGGCTTTCTGCTGGTGGGGACCAGGGCCGGGGAGCCATGGAACAGCAAGGCAAAACAGACCCGAGAACAGCAATTAGCAGAGACAGAGGATGAGAAGGAGAGAAGAAGAGAAGCAGAAAAGGACAGACAGGAGAGAGAAAATAGAACAGAAAAACCAAGCTCTTCCATAGCACTTTTCACCCCTAGATCTCAAAGGAAGTCAGTGTCATTATACCCATTTTACAGATGGGGAAACTGAGGCACAGAGCGATGACGTGACTTGCCCAAGTTCCCCAGGACTTGCTGATTAGACTTGCTTGACATTTTTACAAATGAAGGGCTGCAGACTTGGCGGGAGGCGGGTTGCGAAATCGTTCTTTGCAAAAAATGGCCGCCGTGTTTTGGTTTTTGTTAAAATATTTGTGACTTTCCTCATCTGAAGTTTTACTGAAAAAAAATCAAAATGTTTCACTTCTCAAAACCAGTTTTTAAATGAAAAATGTCAGTACTGTTTTCTATGTAAGCTTTGATTACAAAATGTGTAATAAAAACAAACAACTAACGGCTGCTTCGGAGGCTTCCAAACGCAAACAACACCGAGACGTCGAACTTCTGGAGAAAACTAGTTTCCTACAAGCTCTATTGCCAGGGACGCTTCTCCTTTAAGGCAGGCGGCTTTCCTGGGACCTGCTGGTTCTGCTGGTGCATTGGAACCTTTGAATGCTGGGATAGAGCCAACACAGGCGACATTAGCACCTTCCTCTCCTCCTGGGCTGTGCTTCTTGCCAGATTTACCTTTCAGACCGATCATTGCAACAAGGGAACGGAGCACAGTCTTGGTACTGGGAGCCAGCCCAAAGCGGGCTTACAGGCAGGTGTCTGGTTGCTATAAATTGAGGGTCGGCCAGCGGACACAGCAAATCAGCATCATTCAGCTCCCTGCCACAGCAGTGTTATTAGCAATGATTTGCTCTTCTATCCATTTATACCTACTGCCGAACAGACAGCAGCCTCAGGGGGGTAATACAGTAAGACACCGACATTCCTCCTTAGCTGGCTATGTTGTCAGAGAGTCAGTCTCCTTTACCGAGGCTGTTTGACTAGGCAGAGCTACAGACCGGTGCTGAGGCTGTTTAGTTTTTGTTTGGAAATTTTACACCCGTGTATTACGGTAAAACCTAGAGGGGATGAAGCCCCCTTTGTATTAGGTGCTCTATATGCACATCTCCACCGTGCTGAGATGGCTTCAGCTGGAGTATCGTGCCCAGTTCTGGGTGCCACATTTCAGGGAAGATGTGGACAAAATGAAGAAAGTCGAGAGAAGAGAAACAAAAACGATTAAAGGTCTAGAAAACAAGGCCTAAGTGGGAACATAGAAAAAATTGGATTTGTTTAGTCTGGAGAAGAGAAGATTGAGGGGGACATGATAACAGTTTTCAAGGACGTAAAGATTGTTACAAGGAGGAGGGAGAAAAATTGTTCTCCTTAACCTCTGAGGATAGGACAAGAAGCAATGGGCTTAAAGTGCAGCAAGGGCAGTTTAGGATGGACATTAGAAAAAGCTTCCTAACTGTCAGGGTGGTTAAGCACTGGAATAAATTGCTGAGGGAGGTTGTGGAATCTCAGCCATTGGAAGTTTTTAAGAACAGGTTAGAGAAACCCCTGCCAGGAATGGTCTAGTTATTATGTAGTCCTGCCTTGAGTGCAGGGGACAGGACTAGATGACCTCTTGAGGTCCCTTCCAGTCCTACACAGCTATGACTCTATAGCAAGAGACACTCTGTGTGTTGAAGAGCTAAACCGTTGGTTCCCAAACTGTGGTATGTGTGTCACTAATGGCACATGAGCTTGTTGGAAGTGATACACAGTAACAGAATGGTCTGTCCCCTTTAAAGGGTGGGGATCCAGCCAACCCCTTACCCATCACATGGCTCCGTAAGTTTTTCGCCTTCCTCTGCAGCATGGGGCACGGGTCACTTGCAGGTTTAAACTAGTGTAAATGATGGATTCTCAGTGTCTCTGCCGATGGACCTTGCCCTTCTGAAGCAAAGAACATTCTTGATTCAGTTGATGAAGGTTCAGTTAGAAATTGTAAAGCTCCAGAGCTCAGATGTCTTGAAGGCAAAATTCAGAAAAATGGGACTTGGTGATTTCTGGACTCAATATGCTGCCCAGTTTCAGAATAGCCAGAATCCAGCCATCTATCTTTTAACGGTGTTCGGATCAATGTACCTCTGCGAATCTGGGTTTTCTACCATGAACTTTATAAAAAACCAACCCCGCAATTGCCGGACAGATGAGCATCTTGACCAGTGCATGCGCCTTGCCCTGACCTCCTACAAACCACTCCTGACAAAGCCTGCCAGAGTCATCGATGTCTCCTCTCCCATTAGAGATCGCCACAAACACAGGGAATAATGTTGATTTGTAGACTTGGTTAAAAGATAGAAACACTAATACTTGTGTTGCAGTCAAGGTCTGTCTTTATTGGCAGCTGAAATTTTTTTTTTTTTTTTAAATGTCAGCCTTCTGCGCAAATGGCCCGGCTCGGGTCATAAAATTCTCCAGTCGGGCCGCGGGTAGATCTAATTGAGTACCGCTGCCTTACCCTCACCCAAGGCAACACTGATTCCTCCAGCATATTGTTCAGGCCAGAGTCACCCCATTAGGGGACTGCCCCAGCTATTCAGTCTCCCTTTGCTTTATTTTCCCCTGATAGACCAAACTCGGCCCTAAAAAATGACACTGGTGCCAGCCTAGTGTTGAAGTCAGTGAATAACTCCAGACTTAACATGGTCAGTGTAACTGAAATCAGACTGTGGCCCTCAGCCTAGTTCCTCCCCCTTGGCCACGGAAACTTCCCAGGAACGGCATCACGCCCTTGATGCTGTTCTTGTTCCCCAGCTGAGCCAGCCCCAGCGCATCCAGCTGCCTCTTTCTCGCCTTCCAAGTTCCCTGCTCCCCTCCCACAGTGACTTTTGTTCCATTCCCCCCTCCCAGCCCCTCCTAGATCCTTAGACTCAATACGCAGCAGAAGAAGCCTTGCTGAGACGTGCCTTGGCAGCAGGCCATATTCCCTTGCAGCCAACCAGCTGGCTTTTCCAGGTGGTCCCTGCTTCCGGCTCTGATGGCGGTGGGTTTCCATCCCCCACCTCCTCCCACGCCTTTGGATCGGGTGGGGTGCTCAGGCTCTGCTCCGGCCCTTAGTCGTCCGGGTCGGGGCCGCACCGCCTTCGGAACTCCTGCCCGTGTTCGTGGATCCATTTGTTTGCCACTGTAAGAGACGGGGGCGACGCACACTGAGCGGGGGCGGCGCTGGGCATCCGAACGGGTTAAACAGGAGAGAGTCTCAGAGGGTGGAGGTGGAGGAGAAGCTAAGCTGTTCAGCCCATCTGCCTGCTGCTGGGGGATCACGCCCTGCAGCAGACAGGGAGCAGGGAGCGGTCAGGACTAAGAGCCAGGGGTTCGTTCTAGTCCCGGTTCAGACACTGACTCAAGTCAAGCATCCCAAATTGCTCAGGGCCAGATATTCAAGGGCTCTGCCCCCCAGCGGGCTGAGCTGTTTTTGAAAATCTGGCCATTTATTTGGGTGACTCCATAAGGGCTGAAAATTCTGGCGTGAAGTGCTCCCTGCCTCAGTTTCCCCAGTTCTAAAATGGCGAGAGTAACAGAGATGCTAGGAAGGGAGGCAGCCACCCACTGACTGAAGAGGCCAGAGGGAGAACTCCCCAAGGAGCTGGTTATTCTGCCGTCACCCACCTCCTAGGCCTTTCTTACCTCTTCTCCTGAAGCAGCTGGCTCTGGCCACTGTCAGAGATGGGACGATTGAGTGTAAAGCCACTAATGCTCGGAAAGCCCGTGGAGAGCCTCCAGCGGGAGGCGTTCTCGGGGTGCGTTGCTGGATGAGCGCACGTCTGCACTGTGAGCAGCAGCGAGTCCCAGAGCCTGGGGCAACAGACTGGGGCTCACAGGCTCGGGCTACAACTGGCCACGTAGCCGCTGTGGCTCGGGCTCCGAAGTCTGGGGAGGTGGGTGGGTTTGGAGCCCGAGCTCCAGCCTGAGGGGCTGTTCTTAGGGCGGTAGCCCAGGCCGCGCGAGCCCCAGTTCGCCGACCCGGGCCGCTCGTTGCGTGGAGACACCGAGACGGATGGGTCTGGGAGGCAGCTGGCGGCACAGCGCTCACTCCCCGGGCAGTGCCAAGCTGCTGCAGCGGCGGGTGCTGGGGAACCCGGCGGGCGACGCGCTCAGTGGCCGTAGAAAGCGGAGCTGGAGCTCTGGCTCCCTCCCTGCGACAATGCAGGGCTGCTCCCTAACTGGAAAGCATGGCCAATAGGATGGAACCTGCTGGGTCACTGACGCCAGTCCCCTGCTAGCGCAGGCAGCCCCGGCACATCCTCCCCGTCAGAAACTGCTCAAGACTAAGGGACGGTCCAGAGCTGGCTGAACTGAAGCCGGAGCAAGTTCCAGGCTGGGGCGCCAGGGGTGCTGGGAAGATGTGGGCCCCAACCTCTGGGCTGGCCGCCATCTTCACAGGGAGGGAGCTAGTTCGGCTTTTATTTACACCCCCCGCCCCCCCGACTAGCTTTATTTTTGACGCCTCCCTCCCGCTTTGAAGGATACTCATTACTATGGCAACAGGAACTGTCCCAGGGCTGGGCAGAGACACAGGCTAGCATGATGAGAAGCAGTAACCCCTGATGCTTTCCTAGCACGTGCCATTGGGCCATTGCCAAGCACTGAATGAATCAGGCATGAACCCTCAGCCAACCCCTCTGTCCCAGGGCAGTATTAGCTCTGCAGCTGGGGAAACTGAGGTACAGTGGGGCGGTGAAGGGACTCGTCCAAGGTCACGGACACAGCAGGGACTAGACCCCCAGGAGTCCTGACTCCCCGGCCCCTCTGTTCTAACCACTAGACATTGCTGCCAACTGGCATATAGGTCATTTCTGTGATTGTTTGCAACTGAAACCATCCCACTTTTGCACGAGATATAAATTTGCATGCTAGACACCACCCACCGGCAGGGCCGATTCCCCACTGGCCTGAGCACCTGGTGATGCTCTGCTTCAGACGGCCTCGGTCCATTCAGAACGAGAGCGAATACTGCCCAGTGGGAGCATCCAATCACAGCTCAACACTGACAGCCAGCTGAGCGCTGGCCGTGATGGGCAGACACGGTAAACGCAGCCAGGCAGCATTCTAGACGCACGCCTGCAGCGTGGGCCAAAGGCCACACGTGGGAGTCAGAGGAACTGTGTGCTAGTCTTGGCGGTGCATTGATGCTACGTGGGTGCTTGTACAATTCATGTCGCTGCTCTGTGCCTCAGTTTCCCCACCTGTAAAATGGGGATGAGGCCCTCCTTTGTAAAGTGCTTTAAAATCCATGAACGTTACCTTTGCTGGGTTTATTTTAATGTGAGCTCCGTGTGTTGTGAGCCTCCCAACTCTCAAAAGCTAAGCAGGGTCATGTTGGCTTAATACGTGTATGGGAGACCTCCCGAAAGAGCTAGAGCAGAGATGTGGCAATCCAGTAGGTGGTGCTCTGGTGCTAGAGGCACATTGTCTTCCTGGAGGTTTTGGCTATTGGAGGAAATGTAAAACTAAGGTCCTGACCACTTCTGGCTGTTAAAGGTCTCGAGTCACTTTTCACAAGCAGCAGGGCGTGCTGGCCAAATTCTACTTCTGGACTTTACACCGTGGTTCCCTAAATTCTCCCCCAATAGTGTCAGTCAGATACAGTATTCTCCGCATCCTGTCCTAAACTGTCATGCAGCACTGCTGTGAACAGTTAAACAGCTGCCAGGCTTCACCCCAGAGGTGGCTGCATTTCAGAAGGGGTGAAGTGATGTTTAAGTATCCCGCACCTGGACATCATTTTTTGCAAAGTGCCTGGAACTCCTGTTGCAGAGGATTATTAGTGATTTGAAGGTGTCTCTCATCTGCTGCCTGGTCCCTCTGCCCTGTGGCTATTTTGGCATTGCAGCACCATCTCATCCCTACTTCCTGCCTGTACTAGCATGCCCACCCTGGGCAGACAGGGTGACTAGCTTGATGCCCTCTGCCAGGCCATCCTTTGCCAGTGTTTCACTGCACCAGGGTTTCAAATAACAGATCACCTGACCCGGGAGGCTAGTGGGCTGTGCATTGTGATGATCTCCGGCGTCTCTTACCCCACTTGTCTCCCGCGAGGACTGGGCAGCCGGCGTGGAGGGTGTCCCCGTTCCCGGCTCCGTTCCTGTGAAGGTTCCACCAAAACAGAGCTGCATTCTGGAAACGAGACAAGACGTGTGATGGATGGAGGGGGCTCCCTCAGCAGCACGCGGCGCCCACTGGGGAGCGCGTCGCAGGTTCTGTCGCTGCTCATCCCCAGCGGATCGGAGCCTGTTGCAGTCCCTTCTTGGGAGGTGTAGTGCGAGCTGTAGCAGATAATGCTTTTAGCTCTGGCGTTCCCCAGTTCCGTCCCCCAGCATGGCAGCTGTCCCACACACAACCACGCACTGAAATGACCTGTTTGGGTCTGTGGTGCTCACGGTACATGCTAGTTTCATTGCTCAGGAAGAAAAGTTGATGGAGGAGCAGTTTATTGTATACACACCCTTGTTATTCAGCCTGCTCCCAGCCTGCCCATTAAACTGGAGGGGACCGAGACAATTGCTTTGCAAAGGCTGGAAACTGCCCCGGCTGCTTAGCACTCCCTGGGGAAGGGGACTCCATAACACAATGGGGCAACAGCTGTCTTGTGGCTAAAGCACTGAACCGTGGGTCGGGAGACCTGACTTCTGTTCCTGGCTCGGCCACTCCCAACAGTGTAAAGGGGCTTTCGGGGCCCATGTGTCAGTGAGCCGCTGGCCCATTGCGAATCTTCTGCATAAAGAGCTAGAGACTGGAGAGACTATATTGCTGGAGCTCAGGCTGGAAAAAACTCCCACTCACCTTGACCACAGGCACGCTGAGGTTTGCATAGATAAAGGCAGTGGATCCTCCGGCATCTACCGAGCTCAGCTGGAAAACAAGGGCAGCGCTCACTGTCACACTGTGTGTTTACAAAGCCTCTTTCACAGGGGGTGCTTTACTGAGGAGGCTGCTTTTCACATGGGGAAACTGAGGCACAGAGCGACACTTCTTGAGATCACATGGCCTTCAAGGCCCTGCACAATTCTGCCCCTCCCTGCTTGTCTGTTCTTGTCTTTTATCACCTTGCTCCCTTGCGCTGCCAATGCTGCCTTTAAGCCAATTTGTTGGCTTCTCTCACAGACTTCTCTGTATTTTTTTAACACCGCCTGGAATGTCCTACCTGAGCTATGTGTACCCTGGTGCACATAATTAACACCCGCAAGGGCAGAGCTAGGCTGGTGTTAGCTACTGACTGGCTCATTGTATCAACCCTGTGCCGAGGTTCTGTAGAATCTGAGCTTTGAAACCATATGTCTAGCCCTAGTGATAGGGAAGTAAACCTCCTGCCTGGGACTTGATGGGGGGCTGTAACCCAGAGCTCAGAGAGGTGTGGACTGCCTTAATCCATCTCAATTGGGTGTTAACCCTGAACCCTACTGACATCCTGAAACATTCTTAACTCTTTCACTGCTGATCCTTTTAATCAGAAACATCTAGCTGGTCTGGGATTGCGGACAGAGCTTGTATAGCGCACGTTCACTCCTAGTCCAACCCCTGCAGCTGGGAATAGAAACCAGGAGGCTCTCTGCTCTAACCACTAGCCCACAACACATCTCATTGCCTGACAGGGTTGCAGCTGAGCATGATCGAGGCTCCCTGCGAATGGTATGCCTAGACATCTTTTAACCACCCCTTCACACGCACTAAGAAACAAAAGCCTGTCCAGGCCCCAGCTGGCAAGGAATACTCACATAGATCATGACTGTGGCCAGTCTGTTACCCGACTTCATTCTGTAAAGGGGGCTCTTTCTCGACTGCATCAAAAGAGAACAGTTGTTCATTCACGGACCCAGCACTGCTGCACTATTCATAACAGAGCTTAATGTTACCAGTGCTATGGGACATGGCCTTGCACTCAAAGGAAGCAGTTCAGGCCAAAAGCACGATCTACCTTAATAAGATCCACAGTGCCCAGTTGCCTGCAATCAGAAATTAGAAATTAACAACCGGAAAGACCAGTGGACAAGGTCACCTATGCCACATATTTGCATCTGCCACCTCAGGGCCGATAAGCAAATAATCTTGTAGCAGATTCCTAAACATGGCTGCTATTCGAAGCATATGCACTGGATTCTGCTATATTTACCATCCCTTACATCAAGGCCTGCAAGTCTTTACTACGATGGAAAGAATGAACACAGGGCAGATTCTGATCTAAGTTACACTCATGTTAATCAGGAGTCACTCTACTGAAATCAGCTGTCACCCAGGTGTAAACAGGTGCAAGGGAGAGCAGAACCCAGCTTACTGTATAATACAGTAACTCCTCACTTAAGGATGTCCCGGTTAACGTTGTTTCATCGTTACGTTGCTGATCAATTAGGGAACATGCTTGTTTAAAGTTGAGCAATGCTCCCTTCTAACGTCGTTTGGCAGCCGCCTGCTTTGTCCACTGCTTGCAGGAAGAGCAGCCCGTTGCAGTTAGCTGGTGGGGGCTTGGAACCAGGGTGAACCGGCAGCCCCCCCATCAGCTCCCCGCTCCCCTAAGTTCTCTGTGCGGCAGCTGCCCAGCAGGCTCCCAATTGCCGGCAGTTCAGCTGTCCCTCCCCCCACTGCCATGTGCTGCTCCTGCCCTCTGCCTTGGAGCTGCTCCCGGGAGCCTCCGGCTTGCTGTGCGAGGGGAGGGGGGGAAGAGAGGGGGGCTAATGTCAGAGTGTCCCCCTCCCCCCTCCCCCCCGCTTACCCCTTCTCCATATAGAGCAGGGGGGACACGACAGGGCTCAGGACGGAGGGAGCGCGCTGGCAGCAGCAGCTGCTGTCTCAACTGCTGGATCTACTTAAAAAGGCAATGTACTTAGAGTGGGGTCAGCGTACTTAAAGGGGCAATGCGCATCTCTCTCTCACACAGGGTGTGTGAGTCTGTCTCTGTCTGCCATGCTGTCTCCCCGCCCTCCATTCCTGCTGCCTTGTAGAGTGTGAGGCTACATTAACAACAATGTGTTAACCCTTGAGGGCTCAGCCAATTGCTAGTTCATCATTTAGCAGTAAGGCATTCCCTGGGAAATATCCCACCCTCTTCCACCCTCTGACTTCACCACCTCAACCAAGCTTCACAATCATCATTGTTGTATATAATATTAAATTGTTTGTTTAAAACGTATACTGTGTGTGTGTGTGTGTGTGTATATATATATATATATAGTTTTTTGTCTGGTGAAAAAAAATTCCCTGGAACCTAACCCCCCCCATTTACATTAATTCTTATGGGGAAATTGGATTCGCTTAACATTGTTTCGCTTAAAGTCGCATTTTTCAGGAACATAACTACAGCGTTAAGCGAGGAGTTACTGTATGTGTAGAACTGGCTTTAAAATACCAATTATTTTTCACTGGAAATGTGAAATGTTTCATTATTTCAAAATGTCCCATGGAAATATTTTGTGTTTTCATTGAAATATCCCAAGCCAAAACTGGGAGATTTTCCAGTAAAATGTTTCCATTTAAAAATGCTGATTTTTTTTTAACCCCAAACCAAAGATTTGTTTTATTGAAAAAAATTCCCATTTCCATTTTTTTCAACAAAAAGCCTGAAAACATCAACCAAAAAATTTGGCAGTGAATTTTTTCATTTTGGTTGAAAAGCCTTTTTTCATCAAACAAGGCTTTCAGTGAAAACACGTCATCCAGCTGTAATTATGTTACAAAATGCCCTTCTGGACGGCTGTGCTGTGGCTGGCAGATTCATTCACAGGAGCTAGGGCAATTAGAATATGTTACAGGGCCCCATGGACAGTTCCAGCCCCAGGGCACCACTGATTACAGATGAGTTGGGCGTTGGTGCCTCTTTGGCCATCTTCTCTGTTGTAGAGACACAACAGCCCTTGGAGTTCCAGAAGGGAAGTATTTTTTTAAGTCAGGTGGAAAGGATCATGCGAAAGAATCCTGTGATAAACGGAAGGGGGCGGGGGGGAGGGTAAGCTCCCTTTTATGGACCCAGCCAGTTAGCTACAAAATCCCTCTTAGTAGCTGTTCTCTACTTGCTTTACCTGTAAAGGATTAAATAGTCTGACTGCAAAAGGAAGTGAGTGGGCACCTGGCCAAAAGAGCCAATGGGAAGGCTAGAACTTTTTAAAATTGAGGAAAAAACCTCTCCTTTGTCTGTCTGTGTTGTCTTCCGGAGAGAGGGAACAGAGCAGCGATGCTGTAAAAAGCTTTGGGCCAGGTATGAAAAATCATCAGATCATCCCTAGAAACTACTCATTTAAAACCCCAGATATGTAAGTAGCTCAGGAAATGTGTAGGAAGACGCGATTAGGTTTAGCTCTGTTTATTTCTTTATGGCTTGTGGACTCCTCTGTGCTAACCCCAAATGCTTTTGTTTTGCTTGTAACCTTTAAGCTGGACCTCAAGAAGGTTATTCTTGATGCTTCATTTTTGTAAGTGGTTTTTTTAAATCTAGCAGTAGCCTAAGTTTCCAGATGTATTTTCTTTCTTTTTTTTGTTCTTAATAAAATTTACCTGTTTTAAGAACAGGATTGAATTTTTGTGTCCTAAGAGGTTTGTGCACATGTTGTTTAATTAGCTGGTGGCAACAGCTGATTTCCTTTTTTTTTTTCTTTCTCAGCTCTTCCCCGGAGGGGGGGGGAGTGAAAGGGCTTGAGGGTACCCCACAGGAAGAAATTCCCAAGTGCGCCTTCCTGGGCTCTCAAAGGGGTTCTGCACTTGGGTGGTGGCAGCATCTACCCACCCAAGGTCAGAGAAAAGCTGTAACCTTGGGAGTTTAATACAAGCCTGGAGTGGCCAGTATTAATTTTCAGAATCCTTGTGGGCTCCCCACCTTCTGCACTCGAAGTGCCAGAGTGGGGAATCATCGTTGACAAATCCCATGAAATAGACTGATCAGTGCGACGGCCCTGGAGCGGTACTGAAACACAAGAAGCTGCTGCATGGCACGGTGAGCCTCATCCAGTGCCAACAGATGCCAATGGAAAGCCTCCCGTTGACTTCAAAGATCATTGGCTCAGGCCCTATGTGAAAATTACCCCTTGTGATCCAGTCTCACGGGCGTTGTTACTTACAGTGGCATGGTCAAAATGAGGCTCGTAGTGTCCACCTATCCCATAATTCACCACCTGTAGGTACTCTGCATACGGTGGCCGAATGTTCAAGCCAGTCAGGGCTGCGATCCTCTGATCTAGCGACACGATCACTGGGTCGACGGTGTCCTTCAGCCAGGCGCTAAAATGCACAGCAGACAAGCTCAGAGAGGTCACCAAGAACAGCTGGCAGCAGGATCCCCATAGGTGGAATCTGTTCTAAATGCCCAATGAGCCAGAGTCAATCGAGTTCCACCAAGGAAGAGATCCCCAGCGACGAATTTGGTCCCATGTTTGTAAGGTGCAGTACGGTCGGGGTTATTAGCCTTATTGGATGGATAGGGAAACTGAGGCACAGAGAGGCAACGGGCCAGAATTTTTAAAAGGGAAAATCCACTTGTGGCAAACCCCTAATTCGCATGTGCAATACGACCATGATCTACAGCCCAATGGGCGTCTTTTCATTGACTCAAATGGGCTTCAGATTAGGCTCTAAGCGCCAGATTTGGAAAGGTATTTGGGCACCTATCTACATCTTTGGGCACCTAAACCCCTTTCAAAAGCTAGTGCGAGGTGACTTGTCCAAGCTCACAGCGCCAGGAAATCCCCCCACCCATCCCCAGGTCTCCTGTTCCTGAAACAAAACCAGCTTTTCTCCTGCCTCTAACTTGCTGCCAATGGCTGAATGCCTCACTCGGAGCAGAGGCTGCTCCAAACAGAGACGGGTGCATGGCAGGGGGCTCAGCTGCTGTCTGAAGGTTGGCAGGTAAAATGTGTCCAGCGAAGGGATCTTTACTTTCCTGGAGCTGGTTTCACTGGGCGCAGCCCTGGAAGCTTCTTGCTGTGCCTGGAGTATTTATGTCGAAGGCCTTTGCCTTTGTCATAGTCCTGGAGGCAGTGTGTTTTGGATCAATGCGTGGAAACCGTATTCTTCTACCGGATCTGTTTGCTGACATTGGCGCTGCTGTCGTCCAGCCTTTCAGAGCGTTCCGGCGTCTAATCACCTGCCAGATTCTGCTCTCCACGTTAGCTAGAAACAGACCGGAACCAGCACCCTGGATCCAAACACTATGGGGTGGGGGTGGGGGGTACGAAATCTAAACCCAACGCTAAATTCCATGAATGGCACCTATTTCCTTATTCTTATATGACATGTGTACCTAGAGGCCTCAAGCACAGTCAGTGCCTCATTGCGCTAGGTGCGGTACACGTGCACACAGTCAGACAGGTCCAGAGCCTCCAAACCACTTAGGCACCTAATTCCCTTTGACTTCAATGGGAGTTAGGTGCCCAAATACCTTTGAGGATCTGGGCCATAGTCCCTGCCCCAAAGCGCTTACAATAGAGAAGACAGACAGAAGGTGGGGACAAGGAAGAGGTATTGTATCCCCATTTTACGGAAGGACAACTGAGGCTCAGAGAGGTTAGGGTAGAGCTATACTGTGATAAAGACCCAGGGCACGGCTGCGGCTGGCCCAGGTCGGCTGACTCAAGGGGGGAGAGGCTCAGACACCCGTGAGCTAGAGCGACCCTGCCAGGCCAAAGAGAGAATATTGCAAAGGTGCAAAAGCCACCCTGCTCCCCACCACCCACCCTGCCAGTCCCAAGGGCTCGGTGCCAACGTTGTCAATGAGAACCCAGAATGGCACCGGCTGGCAGAAGAGTGCCCACGCTGGGGCTGGCACCAGTTTAGCTAAATTGCAAATTCTGTGCGCGGACCAAGCCTCGGGCTGAGCTACATAAACACCGAGGATTCTGCTTTACATTGCTGCTGCAGCCACTTTGGGGCTCCAGGGAATGTGCAGAAAGGCAGGGGACTGGCCCAACAATCCTGAGAGGGCAGGAAAGAAAATCCTCTCATTCAACGGCTGCCTCTTGCCAATGGCCATGAACTGCTGTCTGCATGGTGGAGTCACATTACACAGCGCGGGCGAGTCATCGGGGCAGAATGTAGCCCGCAGAGCCCCCATAAGGAATAAATCATCTGCTGGCTAACAAATAACTGAATCCCGCCCAGACATACGTCTGAAGCGCCTCATTTGTTCCGTTGTTTTTCAGCCGGAGGGATTTTCAGTGTCATTACGAGGTTTGTAGAGAAACCAGGTTCACACCCAAAACGTTAAACCTGGAGACAAATCCGGTCTTGCTTTTTATATTGTACCTCAATTGTGACTAGTGGGGTCTGCTGGTTTGAGAAGGGGCTTAGGCGTTAGTATGGCTGGATTCAGTCTTCCCTCTGCCACTGACTTACTGTGCCGCATTGTCCAAGTCTCTGTGCCTCAGTTTACCCCATTTGTACGACAGCAGTAATTATACTAACAGGTACCTCATTGCAGAGGCGGTGGCTAGAATGAATGACTGAATATGAAGGGCTTTCAGATGCTTGGCGGGGAAGTGCAGTGTGTAGTCTGGGTTTCTCTATCAGACTCGGTGCGCATTGAAGGCGAGTTCATCTGGTTAGGGGATCTAGGTCATTGTCTTTTAAATTAATGTATCTAGTTACCATTTCCTTCTCCCCGTGGTTTAATCCCCCCTCCCTTTTCTGGATCCTGTCATGACAAACACCTTCTCACTGGCAATGCACTGACCTCTGCCAATGCCCCTTCTGCCTTCGTTAGCAGCCCCCTGGAGCTGCGGGGGTTAAACATTCACTCTCTCCTGCTGGCTCGGGGCCTGGGAATGGAATTCCATTAAACGGGGCATCTGGGGATGACGCTGGGAGGCTGAGCCTGGAAATATTTACTGGGATCACTGCAAAGCCACACTACTCCGGGCCTGGATTCTGCATTTAACTCTTTCCTCCTCTGCAGGGAGCCAGGAGAACTGTTCTTTCTGTCTCAGCGAAGCTTACCCGGCAAGGGATCGTCTGAGTTCCAGCCCTACATGCTCTTCCCACTGCAGACTGAAAAGCCTGTCACTGCAGGGGAGCTCAGAGACCAGGAATGGGATCTGGAGCCCCGCACTCCGAGGATACTGGTTTAAACCCAGCCTAAGGTGAGAGTGGTCTAATGTCCCTCCCATCCGAAATTAGTCAATATCACTCCCATCTCACAGCTGTTTGATCACCTCGCTTTGCGTCGTCGCGGGACCGTCGACATTGGAGCTGGAGGTGCAATTCCCAGCCGGAGTGAATATACCTGCGCTCGCTCTGATTGAGCTAGTGTGCTAAAAAGAGAAGCGGCGCTGCCGTCAGGGCCAGCTCCAGGCACCAGCTCAGCAAGCAGGTGCTTGGGGCGGCCAAGGGGAAGGGGCGGCACGTCGGCCTCTTTGGCGGCAATTTGGCGGCGGGTCCCTTGGTCCCTCTCGGAGGGAAGGACTTGCCGCTGAAGTGCCGCCGAAGAAGAAAGCGGCGCGGTGGAGCTGCCGCCGATCGCGATCGCGGCTTTTCTTTTTTTTTTTTTTCCGCCGCTTGGGGGGGGAAAAACCCTGGAGCCGGCCCTGGCTGCTGCAGTGGGGTGGCCTAGAGTCGCCCAGACTATGGACCCAGGGTCTCAGACAGGCTCCTACTCTATTTTTAGTGTGCTAGCTCGATCGGCGCTAGCGCAGGGCCGTCTCCTCGAGCTGGGAATTGCCCCTGGGACACAGAAGTTCCCAGCTCCTAGTGAGCAGTGACTGTAGAGGCCTCAGTCCCTTTCCTTGTTACCCCAGCACATTTCCTGGCAGGGAGTCCTTGAACATCCAGCTCTGCCCCAGACGGTCTAAGTGTGATTCCCCCTCTTACGCCCAGGTCAATCGGGCGACTCCTGGACTGAGTTCACCAGGCAAGCGAGGTGCAAAGCGGGTGTCCTGTGTGCATTTGGGCATAAAAATTCCTCAGTCCCTCATCTGTACAAGGGGGGGGGGGGGATAATCCTTCCCCTGTCTGCTGTGTCTATCTGTAAGCTCTTCAAGGCAGGGGCGCTGTCTCCCTGGGTGTGTCTACGCTGCAATCTGCGGCTGCAGCACGTGGAGCCGTAGCCTGGGTACCAATAGCAGTGAAGCCGCAGCAGCACGGACTAGCCACCCAAGTACAAGCTCGCCAGGGAGCCTGGGTACGTAATCGGGCAGCTGGCTCGTGCTGCTGCCACTTCATTGCTATTGGTACGGGAGCTAGCTAAGCCAAAGCTAGCTCGGGTAGGTCCACACACGCTGCAATCCCCCCACTGCAGTGTAGACGTACCCCGTGTGTTTGTACAGCACCTGGCACAACGGGACTCTGCTCTAGTCGGGGGCCGCTAGGTACTGCTGTAATATGATTAACAATAAGATGGGTCAGACGCCGTGGCAGTGAAACCATTTCCCTTAGGCAGCCCCGCATGGTAGTTCGACCAGGCGTGGAATTCCTGTGAGAACCCTGGCGCCCGGACGTCCCAGGGGGTTAATTACCTCTTACTTATCCGGTACTCGGCTTTCTGCTGCTTCTCTTCCAAGGCAACCACTGATCTCTGTAGCTGAGCAACAGGGAGACGAGAGCACAAGAGATAGTCAGAGGACGTAACAAATATGGGAGCTGCAGCTGCACGTGGAGGCAGGCAGGCACATACACTCCCAGGTGGATTAAGGCAGGAGCTATGGATCTGTGCATTCAGGCTTTGCACCGGGATGGGGCCCACAAAGTTGGGGCGCTATTACCCAGCCAGCGAGAGCAGGGCACTGAGCCGCCCGCTGCTTCGGTGCTGTGCCGCTGGCTGGCGTTGCCGGCCCAGCAAGTTCCCTCCCCACTGACGCTCAGGTGTAGCTGTGGCAGTGGGAGATGGGGAATCATAGAATATCAGGGTTGGAAGGGACCTCAGGAGGTCATCTAGTCCAACCCCCTGCTCAAAGCAGGACCAATCCCCAGACAGATTTTTGCCCCAGATTTTTAAATGGCCCCCTCAAGGATTGAACTCACAACCCTGGGTTTAGCAGGCCAATGCTCTAACCACTGAGCTATCCCTCCCCCCAACGCGCACAGTCCTCCCTGTAACGGGGCAGGCCCCGCGAGCGCCGCGATGAGACACTCAGCACATGCCAGACAGCGGGAGGGAGAGGAGAGCTGGGCCCAGCAAGAGGCTGAGCTTGGGCGGTTCTCGTACAGCCCCAGGCCTGCAGCACTGACGACTTGTCGGCCCTGGATTCAGTTACTAATCTCCACGGGGGCTGGTTTGCTCCAGTACCAAGGCAGCAGGTCTTCCTCCGGGAGCCCAGAGAGGCAGCTAGAGGCCATGCACTTTACTTCAGAACAAAGCGTTTAAAATCAGGGCTGACGAGCGGACGGTTCCGTCCCTCTCTTTTTGTTACCTCTAGATAGCAGCTTCTCGCTCGCGTTCCTCTGGCTGGGAGACCATCCGCCACTAGCCCCCTGCCCTCCTAAAGAACCAGCCGCCCGACAATCTCACGTTGCTGCGTGATCACTAGCGATTTTCATCCTTGTTCCAAGTGGTGAGCCGGCAACCGGTGCAGGCACCCAGGCCGTGAACGTGCCACCAGCGTGTTAGGCCAGACAGTCGTTCGTGTTTCTAAGACGGCGTCTGGGTTGAGGAACTTAGCTGGATTCGTAGATTTTAAGGCCACACTGAACTCTGGGTAGCTCGAAAGCTTGTCTCTTCCACCCACAGAACTTGGGCCAATAGAAGATATGACCCGACTCCCAGTGTCCCTCTCATATCCTGGGGCCAACACGGCTACAACAACTCCTGCACAGCACAGGCCGAGAACTTCCCTGCCACAATACCTGGCTAAACTAAAGCAGATCTAGAAATCACCCAGTCCTGAAAAACACTTCACCCCGCTCTCGGCTGCAGTGCGGCTCGGACCCACGTCCTTTGGCACGGAAGGAACAAGCCCCTACCACTTAAGGCTAAAATCCCATCACAGGGTGCAGGTGTAGGTGGAGCCGGAGTCACGAAGGCCTGACCAAGTGCCGAACTATCTCGTGGGTTTCTTTGGATGCGTGGATGGGGTTCAGACCCACCTCTAGCTGTCCAGACGCTCCCATTTGTCCCATCCCCTCCCCCCTTGCCCTGGAAAGGCAGCTCTTGCGGCTGCTAGGTGATTGACGGGTGGTTCTCTGCCCCATAGAGCTGTATGAGGACAGATGTGTGCATTAGGTCTGCAAGGAGCCTTGTCTGATGAACTCACCCAGGGAGCTGCAAGCGCCTTGATCTTCTCCGCCTCCAGGTCGCTGACGAAGTCGTGGTACAGGGCTACGTACGGCTGCAGCCGGATCAGCTCTCTTTTCACCGGCTGGAGGAGCAGGTAGGGGCTGTCGTTCGTCTCGTACGAGCAATGGAGGGCTGGGATCTGATACTGGGATGGCTGAAAGGAAACCAGTCCAAGGAATGTGTGAGGAGGCGGCTGGAGACTCCAGCTTACAGGGGACTGAACCTCATCTAGTGCCCTGAGCCGCATGCTTCCTCTTTCCCAGCGGGATCGTGCTTAGAATTTACACAGGGCTGCAAAGGCTTCGCCTGCAGCGCTGACGAGGCAGGAGCTGGGATCCCGGGGGCTGGCAATGGGTCACACAGAGCCAGTCAGCTCAGGGATGTCGGCTCAACCCTGGCCTAGGCTGACAGTGACCCAAAGCTGCTATTATGGGATGGCTACTGGGGGCCTGCTGGGCCTCCCTCCAGTTCTCGCCAGACAGCCACCAGGGGCTAACTACAGAGACGGAGCAGGGGACCTGCAGCACTCAAAGGCCTGAGTCTAGAGCCAGGCTCCAGCGCTGGGGGCTGGACCAGCCCCAAACCCTCCGGAGAGAGGGCACAGAGGCGGGAACGCAACAAACACCGACCAGCGGGTTACACTAGCAGATGTGCGTCTGTGTCATAACAGGACTGTCTGGGCAGTGGGAGCTCCCTCACCTGGGGGTGGAGCTGCTAGGCCCGGTGTGAGACACACCCCGGGGCTGCCCTGGGCAAGAGGACGTGAGTGGGTCTCGTTCACCGTCACCCCCTAGCCCTGCAGGCAGCGGCATATTATTGCCTAGGCCAACAAGGCCTAGGCCTAGGGCGGCAAATTTGTGGGGGCGGCAAGTTTGCTCGCTCCCCCCCGGCCCCGCCCCAACTCCCCGGGCCGCCTCCTCCGCCGGGCGCGCCGCGCTTCCCTCCTTCCACCTCCCTCCCAGGCTTGCTGCGCGAAAGCGCTGGGAGGGAGGGAGGAGAAGCGAGTAGCGGTGCGCTCAGAGGAGGAGGCGGAGCGGAGGTGAGCTGGGGCCGGCGGGCCCGGGGAGTAACCCGGGGGGGCAGGGAACCGCTCCCCGCCCCAGCTCACCTCCGCTCCACTGCTGCCATCCCCCGAGCGCGCCGCAAGTCCCCTTTTCCCACCTCCCTCCCAGGCTTGCCGCGGGGGAGCGGAGGTGAGCTGGGGGGGGGGGGGGGGGGGG
>QXTE01000147.1:3256050-3266581 GCA_003942145.1 Platysternon megacephalum
GGGGGGGGGGGGGCGCGGCGGCAATATTTTCAGGGCCTAGGGGTGGCACATTTGTTAATCCGCCACTGCCTGCAGGGGCTCAAGGCTCCATACCTGTGACCCCAGAGTCTGGCACAGCTCTTCATAGAGGTCCCTAGTCTGCAGGTGAGTCACATTCGGCCTCTGCAGGCCCACCTCAGCCATGGCGCGCTCTGGACTTTCCACCAAGAGCCTTTCATACTTCAGGACGTTCCTAGCGATTCTTTTGTTGCTGGGATCTGTTGGGAACAGCACAGTCACGTTACCCCAGCCCTCGGCAGGTGGTTTTGGCTGTGCTTCGATACTCCACGGACACAGGCACCACTAACTGAGTTCATCTGTCAGCTTTCATAGCGTTTTAACAGCTATTTCTTCATCTACTCTGGCCTTCTTTGCTGAATACAAGTAAAATCAGCAGCAGGCAGCATTGTTGTAGCTGTGTCAGTCCCAGGATATTAGAGAGAAAAGGCGGGTGAGGTCGTATCTTTTAATGGGCCAGCTTCTGTTGATGAGAGAGACAAGCTCGAAAGTTTGTCTCTCTCAGCAAATAACATCAGAGGAGATTAGAACATAAGAACGGCCACACTGGGTCAGACCAAAGGTCCATCTAGCCCAGTATCCTGTCTACCAACAGTGGCCAGAGCCAGGTGCCCCAGAGGGAGTGAACAGAACAGGTAATGATCAAGTGATCTCTCTCCTGCCATCCATCTCCACCTCTGACAAACAGAGGCTAGGGACATCATTCCTTACCCATCCTGGCTAATAACCATTAATGGACTTAACCTCCATGAATTTATCCAGTTCTCTTTTAAACCCTGTTATAGTCCTAGCCTTCACAACCTCCTCAGGCAAGGAGTTCCACAAGTTGTAACTCATTCCACTGGAACAATTTACCAAGGACCATGGTGGATTCTCCATCACTTGTGGCCTTCAAGTCATGACTGGCTGTCTTTCTTAAAGGCACATGCTAGCTCAGACACAAGTTATGGGCTTGACCCAGGAAGACTGGGTGATGTCCTCTGGCCTGTGCTATGCAGGAGATCAGATTAGATAAGTGTTCTCAAACGTTTTGTGTTGGCGACCCTTTCACACAGCAAGCCTCCGAATGCGACCTTCCTTATCAATTAAAAACACATTTTTTGATATTGAACATTATTTTCAATGCTGGAGGCGGAGCGGGGCTGGGGGTGGAGCCGGGTGGGAGGGGCTCGGGCTCTCCGCCATGAACGGGGCTGACAGCCGGATCCCCGCCATGTGTGGGGTTGACAGCTCATGACCCCCCACATAATAACCTTGTGACCCACAGTTTGAGAACCCCTGGATTCGATGATCACAAAAGTCCCTTCTGTCCTTAATTAAAATCTATAATCCACAGTCCCTAAGGGATTTCCTGGTTGTCACCAATCCCATGGCCAAACTGAATTTCATGGGGAGCGTGAGGACAGAACTCAGATCCTTCTGCTCTCAAAGCCCTACCTTGGGCCACTTGAGCTAAAGTGGGGCCTCTATCACCTGACTCTATATGATACCATGGAGCAGTTCTAATTCTAGCCAGTAGAGGTCAGTGGTGCACATACACACTGGCCAGTTGGTTATGAAGTTTACCAACTCAGGTAACAATTTTCAGGCACTTAGAAAAGCATGTAACAACTAGATACGCACAAGAGTCAGACCAATAAATCCTTGGGCTTGATCTGCAGCCTGAGTTAAAGTCCCTTTGTGCCACTCCAGTGGTGCAAAGAGAATGAATGCTGCCTTCATCAGGCAGCGGAGGATTGCCTGGGGACTGGGCCAGAACCTGGATCGTACACTGCAGCCAGGCTGGTGTGACAGAACGGTGCAGCCAGCCTACATTAAAGCAACCCTGGGGCTGCTCTAACTTGCACCTGGAGCCAGTTTGGCCCTGGCTACCCCAGAATTGGGGGAGGGGTGAATTGCCCCCCCTCTCAGTTGTGGTGATCATGAGCTCAGCGCAGCTGGTCTATAAACCTGGCGCTCATTTAGCTCAGCACTTTAGGAGTTTTACAGCCTGCCGTGTAGGAAAGAGCTGCTCTCCTGGACCCGCCCTTTCGAGCCCTCCCCCCTGTGCTTCCTTCCCGCCCCGTTATATACTGCACAGCATGGGGAAGGGGCTCCATGGGCCACAGCTTGAGAACCCCTGGTTTCAATGAAAAGCAGCTTTTCACCCAGAGTGGAGGGAAAAGTCACTGATTTCCCGCTGACAATCACATACCGTAGTGAAGAAACTCTCTGGAGAGGCTTAAGGCATGAGAAACATTTCCTGCCTAGGAGAGAGAGAGAGGAAACATGGGTGTCCCTGGTACGATGGGTGTCCCATATGCAATTGCTCAAGCCAGGACCCCCCGCCCCCTGCTCCTATTCGGCTCCCACCATGCACCAGAGAAATGGGCCCAAACCTCAGGCACAAACAAAGCCAGATCAGCTGCAGGAATCACTGGCGTCGTCAGTCCCTGACCCACACACACCAGGGGCTGCGTACAAGCGCGCTCTGAGTTCTGATTCCGATCCGAGCACCACAGCTCAGGCTGATTCAGAGTCTTAACGGCGACGCGTCTGAACCAAAGCACCACTGAAATCAATGGGGGCCTGGTGGCTTCATCGGGCTTTGGATCGGGTCCTGCGTGCGCATGCACCCGGTGCCCTGGGCAGGGAGGGGAAGACACTTCCCCTAAGGATCCCACTAGAAGCTGCCTGGTGGAGGCTGGCACAGGGGTATTCTGGCCACACCCCCTCTCCAGCCAGCACCACCCACTTCTGGAGCAGTGCGGCTTGGCTGTGGGTCCATCCAGAGAGCAGGGCCATGCTGGCACCTTGCATCATCACCACAGTGTGCCATCACTGGGGGCCAAGCCCTGCATCACACCAGCTTCTCCGGGCCTGAATCAAGCTCAGCAGCGTAGCTACAGCTAGACAGCCCAGCGGCTGCTAGCGGTGCCTGGACGTGGGGGGAGGGAGGGAGGCTGCCCCTGGACAGAGGATTTGAGGCTGAGTCATTCTGGCCGGCCAGGATGAGATTCCCCCAGTGCCAGCAGCTTGCCGCTGGACATTCAGTCAATTGCAGTCACTGGAGCAGGGCCGGGGAGGGACCTGGGGAGTTAGTGGCTTAGAGGCTCAAAGCCAGCGTCCAGGCTGGCTGCAGGGGCAGGTAGGACGCCAGCAGAAGGGGGCTTCCTTCCACGCACGGTAACATGCCGCTCAGCCAGCAGGAGGGGCCTGAGCAAAACAGCCGCAGCAGGCAGGGAAATGAATGAGAGGAAACAAGAGTTTTGTTATTTGAGGAAATGGAGGGAGGGGAGTTGGCCGGCAGACAAAGGGCACAAGCTCTGGCTGGCTGGAGGGTAGTTTGTTACTGAGTGGGACGAGAGGCTCCTGGGGGCCAGTGCGGGTGGGGAGATGAACTTGTAACTGATGCACCAATAAGCAAAGCCACCGGAGATGGGCCTGCGCTGCAGCATTCAGCTCCGCTGTGGCCCACAAACCCCGCGCAGTCTGGGGAGAGCAGATCCGGCTTTCATGTCACCCCGCTATAAAGATAGGAGCCAGCTGCAATCTGGGATTGGATCCCACCCAAATCCCTGAGGGCTGGGCTGCGGCTGCTGTATGCCGGGCTGCTGGTGCGAAATGTCCTGATACTGGGGTAGTCAGCCCTGGGGGGTGGGGTCAGCCCAGCATGGGGGGATCTCCTGGGCATACAGCCAGTGTAGTGGTTCCTACAGGACCTCCTCCCATGTGCTGGAACAGAGGGTGTGGCCAGGAAAAAGGAGGCGTGGCCAGTGTGTCCTGGTGATCACTGACTTGTGCCCAGGTGTGGCCCGGGATTAGGAGACCACAGAGGTGGTTTAGAGACATGACTGACACCCCCCCTCCCTCCCCAGTCTGTGCGCTCAGGTGTTTGCATCTGGGGTGTTGGTTCAGGTCTCGTTTCCATACGCACCCAGTGGAGAGCCCCTCACGTTACCCAACAGAAACAGCACGACCAACCGTGTGATCTGGAACGCAGCCCTGCCGGGCAGGTGAAGGTTGACCCCATGGACTCGCCTTGAAATAGGAAAAAGCCAGATGGTCCAGCGCGTCCTCTAGGCTGCCCTCGTCCTCCGTGTTCCACTCCCCGTAGGAGGCGCGGAAGAGGCTGACGGCTTCCTCCAGCCACGCAATGGAGTGGTAGTAATCCGCCATGTCGTACGCCACCTGCAGGGTATCAGACGAGATGCCGCATCCACACTGAGGGCTGGAGCGGGGCATGGAGCGGTGGGGCAGGGAGGAGGAGAAGGAAACGCGTCCATGGGCCGTGTTATAACACAGCTTGGCCTCAGTGCTGCAGCTCAGCAAAGCTCAAACAGAAATCAGTGGGCCAAATGCGTCCCTGGTCTGACTCCCTGCTAGCTATCTTATTGTTATTTGTTCTCCCTTTGCGATCTGGGCCCCATTGTGCAAGGTGCTGTACAGACCCAGAGTAAGAGGCAGCCCGTGCCCTGTAGAGCTTGCAATCTACATAGACAAGCCAGACAAAGGACGTATTGTTACTTCCTGAGAGGCAGCGTGGCCTAGTGAATAGACCACTGGGCTGGGACTCAGGAGAGCTGACTTTTATTTGCCGCTCTGCCGCTGGCCTGTAGTGCAAGTCACTTCACTGCTCTGTGCCTCAGTTTCTCCAGGTATAAAATGGGGTTGATGCTGCTGCTCTCCTTTGCAAAGCACTTTGAGATCTACTGAGGAAGAGTGCTGGATAAGAATTGGGATTTTTCCATATTTTATACATTCCTTCTATACATAGGGGAACCAGGAGGTTAAGTGACTTGTTCAGTATCACACAGGAAACCTGTGGCCCAGCTGAGACCTGAACCCACATATCCTGAGTACCTGTTTAGTGCCTTATCCACATGACCAACCTTCTCTCCCCGGTGATGGTTTTGCCTGTCCCTAAGCATCTTAGCACCACTGCTTGCAACGGGGCTAGTGGCTGAGTCAGACATGCTGGGTGGGACCCCAAGTAATGTCCTTGCTTGTGAGTGCGGGCGCCCCTTTCCCCTTAGGGCATAGCTCATGTGCCATTGCTGCTGGGGCTAATCCAGTCAGCGATAATTACATGAAGTGATCTTTCCATCCAGGTTAAGGACTAGCAGAGGCTAAGCATGGATTGCTGTCAATTCAGCTACTTAAAACACTACAGTGGAACAGCTGTAGTGCTTCAGAGTAGACCCTGGAGGTTTTTCGCCTTCCTCTGCAGCATGGGGCACGGGTCACTTGCTGGAGGATTCTCTGCACCTTGAGGTCTTTAAACCACGATTTGAGGACTTCAATAACTCGGGCATAGGTTAGGGGTTTGTTACAGGAGTGGGTGGGTGAGATTCTGTGGCCTGCGTTGTGCAGGAGGTCGGACTAGATGATCATAATGGTCCCTTCTGACCTTAAAGTCTATGAGTCTAGACACTACCTGTGCCGACAGGAGGGGTTCTCCGGCTGGCGTAGATTAATCCACCTCCCTGGGAGGCAGTAGCTGGGCTGACGGAAGAAGGTGGCATAGCTTCATCTCCCGGGGTGTGGATTTTTCACACCCATGAGGGGAGGTAGCTATGCCAATGTAAGTTACCAGTGTAGACCAGCCCTTAGTCTTCCTCCTGTTATTTCCCCCGTGCTCCTTTGCTGTCTCGCCGACTGCATTTTTTAAAGTATTTTTGGGGGGGCGGGAGTTGAGATTTGAACTATTTGCCGTGTTCAAAACAACACGGAACATTTTAAAAAGTGGCGATCGGGGGGTTTACACCGTATCTGGTCTGGCCAGCCCCCCCAGAATCATGAGTCTGGCTGCAAAGAATCATGAGATTTGAACCGTAATACACTTGGGATCCTTTTTTATGGGCCTTCTGGGTTTTGACCTATTAGGGGGTCACGTTTCCAACCTCCCCTTGGCAAACATGAGGGCTAGAAACTTGCTTTGTTAAACGAAAGCTGAGATTTTTCACTTGACACAACACGACTGCTGGAGCCGGGGCTGATAAATATGCAAGAGTTGGCAACAGCGTTTGAGGTTTATTATCCAAACAAGTGATGGTTTTGCAGTGACATTCCAATGATTGTTATTCACCAGCATAAATGTATTGGTCCAGTACTTTATTTGTGTTTTCTAGGCTGATAGTTCATGTATAGTCTAGTGGTTAGAGCAGGGGACTGGGCTCAGGTCCTCAAGGTTCTATTAGCTCTGCCAATGACTTGCTGTGTGTCCTTGGGCTGGTCACTTAATTTCTCTATGACTCAGCTGCATCCTTTGTAAATGGGGACAAGTGACACTTAACCTAATTCCCAAGGGTGTTATTATTATTTTGTATTTTCATAGCGTGTAGGAGCCCCAGTCATGGCTCAAGACCCCATTGTTCCAGATGCTGTACAAACACAGGCCGAAAAGTCAATCACTGCTCCAAAGAGCTCACAACCTAAGTATAAGTCAAGAAGAGACAACAGCTAAATACAGACAGCCTGGGGAATACACAGAAACAATGAGACAGTGTAGGCCAGCGTGACAGGCAGTGGTCTCAGCACATCCACAGTCTATCTGTTTTCAGGTTGTGGGGCTCAATTAATTGATCATAAAGCACTTTGTAATAGCTGAACGATCGCCTGTGTGCCCTAGAGCTTCTGAAGGGAATGTGGAGTTCTCCTAAATGGTGAGGGAAAAAGAAATCTGAGTTACGTCTCTGCTGCCCCAACTCTTCCTTTCCTATGGCCACAGGCAATGAGAAAACCTGTTCTCCAGGCTATAACTGAACTCCCAGAATGTTGTAATTAATCACAGTCAGAGACTGGGACCAGACGTCTCCTTGCCTGGTGTGACTGCATGAAACAGGATCGCAGCGCTTGCTGTCACTGTCTGCCAGGAATGGCTAAGAGATGAGTCAGAAAGGGTCTTGCTTGCACTATTGGAGGAAAGAAATATCCAGTGTAATTTCTTATCACTGTAACTTCATAATTTCCCCCAAATGATCAAGGTCACATTGTGTGCGAGTGAGTGAGAGAGATAGAGAGAGAGAGAGAGAAAAAAATAAAAATAAATAAATCTACCTGTCAGCAATACATGAGTCATGGTGTAGTAAAGGGCTTGATCAGCCCTTATTTGGAATTTCAGGTTACTCACCAGTGGTACTATTTTTTGTATCCTTCTGCCTACCAGACCAGGCCCCCTTAGTATCACGAGTCCAACTGCACTGGCCTCAGAAGAAGAGAAAGTTGTGCTTACCAACATCTCAGAAACCATTATAAATTTGAGCATGAACCTCTAGGAGAGTTTTAACCAATCACATACTAGGGAAACGTGGTCTAGCTGAAATTACTATAAGGTGGGTGCACAACTGGTTGAAAGACTGTACTCCAAGAGTCGTTATAATGGTTTGCTATCAACTTGGAAGGACATATCTAGTGGGGTCCTGCAGGGGCCAGTCCTGGATCCAATTCTAGTCAATATTTCATTCATGACTTGGATAATGGAGTAGAGAGTATACTTATAAAATTTGCAGATGACACCAAGCTGGGAGAGGTTGCAAGCACTCTGGATTCAAAATGCCCTTGACAAATTGGAGAATTGGTCTGAATTCAACAAGATGCAGTTGAATAGAGACCAGTGCAAAGTACTTCACTTAGGAAGGAAAAAGCAAACGCCCAACTACTCGGTGGCAGGATCTGGGGGTTATAGAGGACCACAAACTGAAATGAGTCGTCCATGTGATGCAGCTGCAAAAAAAGGCTGACATGATTCTGGGGTGTGTTACCAGGAGTGTTGTATGTAAGACACAGGAGGTAATTGTCCTGCTCTACTCGACACTGGTGAGGGTCCCGTTGGAGTACTGCGTCCAATTCTGGGCACCACAACTTAGGAAGGCTGTGGACAAATTGGAAAGAGTCCAGAGGAGAGCAACACAAATGTTAAAACCCTGACCTGTGAGGAAAGGCTGAAAAAACTGGGCATGTTTAGTCTTGAGAAAAGAAGACTGTGGGGAACCTGATAAGAGTCTTCCAATATGTTAAGGGCTGTTGTAAAGAGGACGGTGATCAAATTGTTCTCCGTGTTCACTGAAGGTAGGACGAGAAGTAACGGGCTTAATCTGCATCAAGGGAGATTTAGGTTCGATATTAGTGTAAGTAGGGTCTGAATGAACTATCCCCTGACAGCGAGTTCGGGAGAGGGAAAAGACTTCAGGAGCAAACTGTATTTACATGAACACACCTACTCTGCATAGGTATCTAGCAGACAGGAGTTATGTAGCTCCAAGTGATCAGCTTTGGCTGGTGTTGGGTTACAAATCACTTTAGTACTGAATGCAGGGGTAGTGAAATGTTGTTATCTTCATTGTCTGACTAAAGGGGAAGAGAACTGTGCTGAGCTTGTCCCAATTGAGGGGTCACCCTCAGCTGAAAGGAACTCGCTAAGCCAGGGGCTCGAATGCCAGAGCACTGTGAAAGTAAGAGGGGTGGGGATAGGTATCCTAGCTAGGAGGTGGTGTGGACTTTCCCTAAGGGGGTCCCTGGTCTGGTTTAACCTGTTCCTCCCCACGTCAAAGACTGAGCTAAATAGACTTCATTAGGAGCCTTTTGCTCAAATGAGAGCTGAGATAATTTGTGGTGGGGCAGTGTTTCTGCCCAGCCTGCAAAGAGCTGACAGTCACTATGTCTACACTACCACCCAGATCCACGCTCTGGGGATTGATGCACTGGGGTTGATTTAGCGGGTCTAGTGAAGACCCGTCAAATCGACTGCAGATCGCTCTCCAGTCGACCCTGGTACTCTATCCCGAACGACATGAGTAAGGTAAGTCGATGGGAGAGTGTTTCCCATTGGCCCAGCGTAGTGTGGACCCCACAGTAAGTCGACCTAAGCTACATCGATTCCAGCTATGTTATTCACGTAGCTGGAGTTATGTAGCTTAGGTCAACTTACTGCAGTAGTGTAGACATAGCCTAAGAGACTGATGTGCAGAAGGTGACTGACAGTTGGCTGGCGAATGAGCGGCTGGCGAGGTGGTGAGCAGAACGAGCAGCTGGTGGCGCAGCCAGTGGAGAGGAACCGCGGCTGGTGGGATGGTCAGCCAGAGCAAGTGCTCAGGTCTCAAGGTGCCTCCAGGTGCAAGGTGAACTCACACAGCTGCACCTCTGACCCCTGGGTCCTCACTGACCAAGGACAACCACTGTGAGTGGGGTATGGTGAGGGAGCAGAGAAGGGCACAGAAACGGAACTTTTGGTTGTAGAACTCAAGAACACGAGGCGGCAGGCTCTGCCCCACGCACTCTGGGGTGGGTGTCCTGATCCCAGTTCTATGATTATGAATCCTGCTTGTGGCATTTTCCCTAATTAATGCCGGGTGACTTCCCCCCTTTCATTAAAAGTTTCTTTTCTACACTCAGACTCTGTGCTTGCGAGTGGGGAAGTTTTGCCTCTCAGGCACCCTGGGGTGTGTGTGGAATTTTCCCAGGTTACTGGGTGGGGGCTTGAGCCAGTTCTGTGTTGTATTGTTGAAAATGAACCCCTAGATATTGAACCCGGCCCTGGTTGCTGCTGGCTCCACCTGGCGGAAGGGTTACATAAGGAAAACCTTTCTAACTCTAAGGGTAGTTAAGCTTTGGAATAGGCTTCCAAAGCAGGGCGTGGAGTCCCCATCATTGCTTTTAAAAACAAGATGGGCAAACCCCTGTCAGGTTGGTCTAGGTTTACTTGGTCCTGCCTCAGCGCAGAGGGCTGAACTTGATGACGTCTCAAGGTCCCTCTCAGCCTGACATTTAGGACGGAAGAATCCCATGCACGGCTACAGACTAGGGACTGAGTGGCTAGGCAGCAGTTCTGCAGAAAAGGACCTAGGGGTTACAGTGGACGAGAAGCTGGATATGAGTCAACAGTGTGCCCTTGTTGCCAAGAAGGCTAACGGCATTTTGGGGTGTATAAGTAGGGGCACTGCCAGCAGATCGAGGGATGTGATCATTCCCCTCTATTCGACATTGGTGAGGCCTCATCTGGAGTACTGTGTCCAGTTTTGGGCCCCACACTACAAGAAGGATGTGGAAAAATTGGAAAGAGTCCAGCAGAGGGCAACAAAAATGATTAGGGGGCTGGAGCACATGAGTTATGAGGAGAGGCTGAGGGAACTGGGATTGTTTAGTCTGCAGAAGAGAAGAATGAGGGGGGATTTGATAGCTGCTTTCAACTACCTGAAAGGGGGTTCCAAAGAGGATGGATCTAGACTGTTCACAGTGGTACCAGATGACAGAACAAGGAGTAATGGTCTCAAGTTGCAGTGGGGGAGGTTTAGATTGGATATTAGGAAAAACTTTTTCACTAGGAGGGTGGTGAAGCACTGGAATGGGTTACCTAGGGAGGTGGTGGAATCTCCTTCCTTAGAGGTTTTTAAGGTCAGGCTTGACAAAGCCCTGGCTGTGATGATTTAGTTGGGATTAGGTCCTGCTTTGAGCAGGGGGTTGGACTAGATGACCTCCTGAGGTCCCTTCCAACCCT
>QXTE01000147.1:3267386-3283941 GCA_003942145.1 Platysternon megacephalum
GTGATCATTCCCCTCTATTCGACATTGGTGAGGCCTCATCTGGAGTACTGTGTCCAGTTTTGGGCCCCACACTACAAGAAGGATGTGGAAAAATTGGAAAGAGTCCAGCAGAGGGCAACAAAAATGATTAGGGGGCTGGAGCACATGAGTTATGAGGAGAGGCTGAGGGAACTGGGATTGTTTAGTCTGCAGAAGAGAAGAATGAGGGGGGATTTGATAGCTGCTTTCAACTATCTGAAAGGGGGTTCCAAAGAGGATGTATCTAGACTGTTCTCAGTGGTACCAGATGGCAGAACAAGGAGTAATGGTCTCAAGTTACAGTGGGGTAGGTTTAGGTTGGATATTAGGAAAAACTTTTTCACTAGGAGTATGGTGAAGCACTGGAATGGGGTTACCTAGGGAGGTGGTGGAATCTCCTTCCTTAAAGGTTTTTAAGGTCAGGCTTGACAAAGCCCTGGCTGGGATGATTTAGTTGGGGATTGGTCCTGCTTTGAGCAGGGGGTTGGACTAGATGACCTGTTGAGGTCCCTTCCAACCCTGATATTCTATGATTCTATATTGCCTATGCAAATCTCTGCTTTCTGGCTGGCTCCTTGTCAACAAACACTATTTTCAGATCTCATCCCCTCTTTGGAGCATTAATAATGCTTTGTGCTTCCCTAGAGTTCTCCACCCAAGGGTCTCTGTGCACTTTACAACATTCAGGAACTGTCACCCCTGCAAGGCAAGTCTGAGGGTACGTCTACATTACCCGCCTGGATCGGCGGGTAGCAATCGATATATCGGGGATCGATATATCGCCTCTCGTCTGGACGCGATATATCGATCCTCGAACGCGCTCCCATCGATTCCGGAACTCCACCAGGGCGAGCGGCAGTAGCGGAGTCGACGAGGGAGCCGCGGCCGTCGATCCCGCGCCGCGAGGACGGGAGGTAAGTCGAAATAAGATACTTCGACTTCAGCTACGCTATTCCTGTAGCTGAAGTTGCGTATCTTATATCGACACCCCCCCCTAGTGTGGACCAGGCCTGAGTGTCCCCATTTCACAGCTGGACAGAGGGAAGCACAGTGAGGTGAAGTGCCTCACCCGAGTTCACATGGCAGGGCTGGGAATAGAACCCAGGTCTCCTGATGCTGCGGCTGGTGCTTCCTCAGGGTAAAGAAATTCTGGGCTAGAATGGAGAGAGTCCCAGCTGCTTCTGACAGAGACATTCAGAACTCGCTTCCCGCTTGCGCGCCTGAGTTCAGGGGCCCCAGCTCCATCTGCGGGAGCTCAGCGAGGAACCTAGCTTAGCCATCACAGCTGGCACTGGGGCTCCCTGGGATGCCTGTGCTGCTGTAGTTGGTTCATAGGGAGACACTTGCTCCGGGTGAACGGGCCCCATGAAGGCGGCGTGCGCTGGGTACGGCAGGCCCTTTATTTAAAATCGCGTGTGGAGGCTTTCGTAGCAAAGCGAGCTTTGAACTTGTGACAGCGTGACATGAGCACGGTGGCGGCAGAGCATCGTATCCGGCCTGGCACACTGACGAGGGACGTAACCCCCTTCTGGTCACAGCGTTCACATTCTGGTCTCAACACCTGCTTTGTGTGGCTTCTATTAGGCTGGCTTCTGCTAATGCTGCATCTCCTGGTACCAGCCCCTGCTCCTCGGTGGGGTGTGCTCCAGGGGGACTTCCACCATTTGTGCTGGATTCCCGACAGGGCTGCTGTGTGCCTGCCGGAGGCTCAGGGGTGGCGTCAGCCTTTTCCCAGGGGGAGGGCTGAGGTGGGCCTTAGGCCCCCTCACCACGAGGCCCCGCCCCCTGCTGCTCCTCTTCCCCCTGAGGTCCCTCCCCTGGCCAGGCCAAAAGCCAGAGCCAGGGAGTAGCAAGAACCACCCAGGGAGCCTGGGCTGCTGTGGGGAGCCCCGGAGTCCTGGACTCTCCACCTGCCCTGGGTGACTTGCCCCAGAGGCTGGGGACACGGGCCAGGGGCTGCTCTTGGGCACCCCAGCTCCCAGCCCAGGGCAGGTGGAGGGTCTGGGGCTCCCCACAACGGCCCAGGCTCCCTGGGCAGCTCTTACCACTGCCCAGCTCCAGCTTCCGGCCTAGCCAAGGGCCGGAGCCCCTGCATGTGGCCCGTTTTCACACCCTAACTGCCCAGCATGCAGTCCATCACTGCGGAGTGAGCTGGGAAGACAATTGTGTGGGGAGATGGGTTTAGCGCAGACTGGATTAGAACGAGTCGATCAAGGGGCACCGAGTGGATGCTGTGGACTAGCTACCAGTCATTTCACTGGTGTCTTCTGTGCCTGAAAAGACTCGGGGCCTACACATAACATGTACTCATGGTATCCTCGGCTGGCTTAGGGCATGTGACCATGTCTCCCCCTAGTGGCTGGCCCCAGTGGTGACAAGCCCTGCTACTTACAGTGGAAGGGAGCTCTTTAGGGCTTGTGCTGAGGGTCATGAGATCAATCCCCCCAGCTGCCAGCACAGCTAATGCTCCAGTTTCTTACACACACAATTAAACTGACCACTGAATTTGTGGCCAGGAAGCAAATTTCCTCCAGGGCCTATTGACAATGAGCCTGACGGGAGGGAATTTCATCCTGCATTGGCTGCCCTGAGTAGGGATCAGGTGGGCAGGTCCTGTCCCATCAGCTGAGGAGGGGCAGGGCATTGATGGACCTGGGTGCTTTTACTAACCCACAGGGACTTCAAGCCACTGCAGTCAGCAGCCCCACCAGCCTTCATGAGATACGTGGAACCCACGTTAACGCAGCCTGGCTCTTTGTCCCCCTCTAGTGGCTGGAGTTTGTCCCCGCAGATTGCTCCATGGGAGATGCTTTTACGTACAGGTTGAGGGACAGCCTGGTAACCCCCTTGCCCGTGCCCCTGCAGTGCTGACCCTATGGCTCCCCCTCACCTTGCCGACGAGGAAGCAGTCATCAGCGGAGAGCGGGAAGAGCTGCCCGGGGCTGTAGATGTCGGGGAGGTGGGTGCCGCTGGCTCTCTGGAACATGCCTTTCGCCAACCCCTTCACGCTCAGAGCGTAGACGTCCTGCAGCCTCATCAGCGCCCGTGCTGCTCCCTCCAAGTCCTCGAACTCAGGCAGGTCCTTCTCCACCTGCGTGTAGCCGTTCTTGAGCGCTGTAATGTCAGTGACGGGGGGGGGTCAGCTGGGCTGCAGAGAACGGAACGCCAGTGCCCAGCTAAGCGCTTCCATTGGCTGGAGCTAAGGAGGGATTCATGAAGAAGGGGCTTCCCTTGAAAAGCCGTCCGAAAGCCTTTCAGTGCCGAACAAATGGGACCTTCCCCTTGTTTGCCCATCCATGGGTACCCAGCCTGCCCAGACTTGTGCCCCTTGCTCTCACTTCTCTCCATCCCCCATACCTGACTCTCCCCTATTGTCTCCTGTTATTCCCATCCCATTTCCTCTCCTCACCTTCTTCTCCTTCCTGGCCATCACCTTCCTCCCCCTCCCCCCTCATTCCCTACCACCCCCTCTTCTACTTCCTTCCCCTCCCACTTTCAATCCCTCCCTTGAGCATCCCCCTCATTATCACTACATGGAGGTGATGGATCCAGGCCAGGTGACACCAGCTGAGCCTCTAGCCCCAACCCCCAGCTCCTCTGGACACACGGTGGGAGATTCACAAAGGCATGGAGGTGCCTAACTCCCATGGGGATCAATGGGAATTAGGCACTTGAATACCTCTGTGAATCCCACCCACTGCGCTCATCTGCTGACTCAAAGCAGGTCAAGCGCTGTGGGTACTCGGCAGCCGTGGGTTCGGGACAGCCCCCTCTCCGGTACCTTGGGTGTTCTCACTGGCCTCCAGGCTGTGCACCACATTCAGCCAATCGGACTGCAGCCTCTTGATCAGTGTGTAGGCGAGTAACGGGTTCGCCGCAGAGCCCCCAGCTCCTTGGTGCAAATCCTGCACCTTGTTGTAAAACCTGGAAGGCATGAGCAGGGCAATCCCTCACAGACCCTGGAACCAGCCAGCGCGGCCCATTGCAGCAGGTTGGGCAACAGGCTGGGGAGCTGGGGAAACTCCTCGGCAGTGAGATCTGGAAAGACTGGGGGATGGTGGCTCAGGGGAAGCGCCATCAGTTGAAACTGGACAGGACAAAGCAGGGGTCAGGTGGGCAGCTCCTGCCCCCTCAGCTGCAGGAAGGGTGGGGCTCTGATGGATCTGGGTATCTCTCCTATGCTAACAAAACCAGAGCTGGCTCTTACTAAGCCCTGGAGAACATCGCGTGTAGCAGGAATGAGCAGGACGGGGCTAACCTAACATCTCTAACGACTTTCATTCCCCCGGCTCCCCTCCGCTTGAGTTCAGATCAAACCCACTCAGAAATGCAAGGGGTAGAAGGGGTTACTTCCTGCTGCTCACCTGAGCTTGGGGTGCCTGGTACTTTGTCTTTTCCACGGGCATATCAGCAGTTGCAATGGCCGGCTCCAGGAGCGCCGCCAGCTTTTTCGCCGCCCTAGGTGGCGGAAGGACCCGCCCCCGAAATACCGCCGATGACCGGGGCACCAGCGCCCCCCAAATGTTAGTGCCCTAGGCGACCGCCTAGGTCGCCTAATAGGTTGCACCGGCCCTGGCCGGCTCCATTGTCTGGCTCATAGATGCCCAGGCCCCAGATCCCTGCTTTGACTCCAGCTTGGATCTAACATTAGATTTTCTGTTGTGCTCAGCTGAACAGGGGGGAAAGCCATAAAATGGCGCCTAGAGCTTGACTCATTCCAGATGTTAGTCATGTGACCAGTCCTCATAAAAAGGTATTTTCCACTGACCTCATTATTAGAGTCCTGAGCTCAAATCCAGACCCTGAGATTGTCTCCCTGCAGTAAATGCCTCTGTGTCAGGAGTCACATGCTGAACCTGCAGCCTGACTCCTCCATAAGCAATGATGACTGGAGAGTGTCACCTGGCCAGTCAGAAGGGCCAGAAGGAACCCCCCAGGTCTGCACACCATTCAGCTTTGGGCTGGTACAAAATCTGAACCTGGAACTGGGTATATTACAAATGCCTCCTGTCATTGCCCGCGGATGACCAAAGCCCCAGAGCCAAACTCCCTTTGTGGTTGAAATCTAGATCCATAGCTTGCGCCCATCTCCAGTCAAATGCAAAGGATACTCCCGAGGGAATTCTGCGCCAAAAAAATTACAAATCCTGTGCACAATATTTTAAAATTCTGCAAAGTTCTGCAAATTGTATTTGTCAGATAAATGTGGAGGCTCCAGCATGGCATTGGGGAGCACAGGCCACTGGCTGCACTGTGCAGCTCCCCCTACCCCGGGACACGGACTCAGCAGTGAGGCTGCACCCAACTCTGACACAGCACAAGGACCAGGTGTGGGCAGGCAGGCTCAGCAGGGCAGGATCCAAGTGTGGAGGGGCTTAGTGTGGGGGGATCCAGGTGTGGGTTGAGAAGGTTCCGTGATGGCCAATCTGGGTGCAGGTGGCTCAGTGGGGGATCTGGGTGCAGGGAGAATCTGGATGCACCGGTGCACCCCCCACAGGGGTGGGGGCAGGGAGAGCAGGGAGGGAGGCTCACTCGCAGCTTCAGGGGAGCAGGCGGGCGGTGCGGTTGGCAGGAGTGCGGGGAACGCAGGCAGAGGACTCAGGAGGACAGCGGGCGGCTGCGCAGCCGGCCGGGGAGAAGCGGCGCTTTAAAGGGGAAACCGACCCTTCTTTCTGGCTGCGTGGCTGCCCCTGCTCCTCCTGAGTCCTCCGCCCATGTTCGCAGGGCCACATTCCGAAAGGGGCTGGGGGGGGTTGGATAGCGGGTGGGGTTNGCCCTCGGATACTGCAGTGATGAGCGCGTGACAAGAAGCTGCACAGACCTGAACAGAGCTTCATTTCGACCTGTTGCTTAGCGCAGTTTACTCCAGGTGGCCTTGAGGTTTAATTCGGTCCCAACAGTCCGCTTTCCCCCCACCCCCGCTAGCTCTAACAGCTCAGAACCAGCCCCTCCAGCCCTCCCATTCTTAACACCGGCCCTTCCCCGGGCACGTCACCCTGAGATTTCACAGACAAGCTGCAATTTCCCGAGCTTCAGGAAGAACCCCTGCCCTGACTCACAGCAGAGCATGGCCCACTGGACGCCGGGCTCAGGGGTGACCGTCCTGACCTCCCCACAGCAGGAGCATGCTACTCACCTGGAAGCCAGTTTCACTCTGACCTTGGCAAATGGCACTGATGTAAGCAGTGGGCTTATTTGTAGGGCCCTACCAAATTCATGGTCCATTTTGGTCAATTTCACAGCCACGAGATTTTAAAAATTGTAAATTTTGTGATTTCAGCTATTTAAATCTGAAATGTCATGGTGTTGTAATTGTAGGGGTCTTGACCCGAAAAGGAGTGGTGTGTGTGTGTGTGGGGGGGGGGGTGTCGCAAGGTTATTGTGGGGGGGGGGTTGCGGTACTGCTACCCTTACTTCTGCGCTGCTGCTGGCGACAGCGCTGCCTTCAGAGCTGGGTGGCCGGAGAGCAGCGGCTGCTGGCTGGGATCCCAGCTCTGAAGGCAGAGCTGCCACCAGCAGCAGCACAGAAGTAAGGGTGGCATGGTATGGTATGGGATCCCAGCTCTGAAGGCAGCACAGAAATAAGGTTGGCAATATCGTGACCCCCCCCTAAAATAACCTTGTGATCCCCCTGCAACTCCCTTTTGGGTCAGGACCCCCAATTTGAGAATCACTGGTATCCCCCGTGAAATCTGTATAGTATAGGATAAAAACACACAAAAGACCAGATTTCATGGTCCGTGATGCATTTTTCATGGCCGTGAATTTAGTAGGGCCCTACTTATTTGCATGTGTAATGCGCTGTGGCCCCATACATTGTGACCATTAGTCAGAGAGCCCCCAGAGGCCCCATTGTGCTGTGTAGCCCTAGAAGCAGACATTGCCCTTGCCCCAGAGAGCTTCCAGCCTAAGCAGTGAGACTTCAGCAGGCCTCGAATCCAGACACCAAATGCGCAACCCCTCGCCTCGTTTTACTCACCCTCACTGTTAACAGCACAGATCAGCCCTTCAACCAGAGCTGGCGGTGACACCAAGCACCTCCAGCTCGTCTGAGGTCATCTAAGGCCTTGCTAGGCTGGAGATTTGCCCCACTGCCAGCCACCGTTGCAATCCCAGGCGTAGACAGGCAAAGCTGCTATGAACTGTCATTTGCACTGACGTGACGGAGTCCAGGGGCTCATAGTGGTGCAAATCATGTCTACCCTTGGGGTTTGCACTAGTGCAGTTGCACTAGTGCAGTTACACCAGTGGCTGGCTTTCAATGACTGAAAGCCCCAGTGTAGACAAGGCCTAAGCGTTACTTAAAGTCAATCAATCTATGCTGATTTACACCAGCTGAGGAGCTGAACATGAGCTCCCAGGGTGGCGCTGTGGCCCAAAGGGCTAATGCGATCCTCAGGATTTGGCAGTGGCCCAGTCCTGGGGGCCACACTTCAAGAAGGATTTTGATAAATTAGAAGGGTTTAGAGAAGAGCCGTGAGAAGGATTAAAAGATTGGAAAGCAAACACCTAAGGAGCTCACTAGTGATACATCCAAGGAGCTCACTCCAGTTAGTTTATCAAAGAGAAGGTTATGGGTTGATTGCGATCACCGTCTAGAAGTAGCTACACGGGGAATAGAAATTTGATAATAGAAGGCCCTTCTTCGATCTAGCAGACAAAGGCATAACAAGAGCCGAAGGCTGGAAGTTGAAGCGAGACAAATTTCATCTAGAAAGAAGGCCCAAAAGAAATTAACATTGAGGGGAATTAACCATTGTCACAACTTCCCAAGGGTGGTGGTGGATTCACCATCACTGGCCATTTGCAAATGAAGATTGGATGGCTTTGCTCTAGGAATTATTTTGGGGACGTTCCATGGCTTGTATTATGCAGGAGGTCAGTCTAGAATGATGATCACAATGGTCCGTTCCGGCTTTGGAATCTATGACTCACAGAACCCATTCAACTTGCCAACTCTCATGATTTGATCACCTGTCTCACACTATGTGGGGTCTGTCTCGAAGCCCCAGCTCCCGGTGTAATGGGATCATGAGAGATGCTTTTTATCTGAACGTAACTTTCTAGCTCTCATGATATCAGAGCAAAGCTTGAAAACACGTCCGCTAAAGGCTCAAATGAAATGACCCAAAATGTGTTGGTTTGAGTCTCATGATTATTTTGGGGGGGGTTTCAGATCTGACCCTGCTGCCAATCGGACCACATCCCACTTTGTTATTTCACACGTTAGAACACTAATTCTGAGGGATTTAGTCATGTTTGTTATTGGTGGAAAAGCTGTTGCATTTGGGGGCCAGGTCCCGCAGCCATGCACATGACCCGCTCCGTGTCTGTTACAAATAATGCCACAAGGTTCATCGCTAATGAAATGCATCATTCCTGAAATGTGCTTTTGTTTCCAGACATTTCACTGCTCCATGCAGGAAACCGCAGAACGGCTGAATGCTGCATTGTTGGGATCGGAGGCTTTCCACCACGAAGCCTCAGGCTGACGGGCTGATGTGGGATGGGGGACTCCGTAGTTAGCAAAGAACGGAAAGGATTATTGCACAATGCTCAGACTCTGGTTTCCTGGGCAAAGATTTCTTCTGCACTACGGATGACTTGGGAAGTTTCTCCTCTCGCTTACACCAGTTTTACATCGGTGTAACTCCAGTGACTTCATTGGAGTCAGTCTGCATTTACACCAGAGTAAACGAGACCGGGGCCACCCAAGTAGGTCCTTTGGCACAGCTTCACCCCTGATCGCAATGGCGTGGCCCTGCTTGCACCAGGAATAGGCTTGGACCTTTGCATGTTACACACAGTAGCAATGAGCAATGCAAGTGCCCTGCTGCTGACTCCTGTCCTGCCCAGCTGGGTCTGTGCAGCTGCATGGTAAGACCGAGCAACAAACACCACAGCTGTGACATCTAGTTTATCCAGTTAGCCTGGTAGTCCACGTACACACACACAATTCCTGATGTGCACGCGCACACACACACTTCCTGGTGCACGTGCACACACACACACACACAATCCCTGATGCACGTGTCACACACACAGGGTCAGTCACATGCACACCCCTACATATGCATGTTGCGCACACACTGATACTAGTGCCTAGACATCCCCATTCACTTGCACAAACACAAAAGCAGGTACACATTCACCCACGTACTCACTGGCACACTTACATGGGACACTCATATGCACGCATGTACTGTACATACAGACACGGACAAACACACTTAAGCACTGTCAGCCCGGAGATCATGAGTCTCAAACCCTGTGGAAGGTAAAACAAGGGCTACCCCTTTAGTCCAGTTAACAGCCGACACAAAGAAAAATTCCAGCACTGGGCTCGGTGAGGCATCTCGCAGGACCCCAACGCACAAGGTATGTCTACACTGCAGCGGGGGGAGCCTGGGTAGACACTGACAGACACATGCTAGCTGGATTAGAGCGAGCACACTGAAATAGTGTGGATGTTGCAGCACAGTGCCCTGGGCTTGCCACCCGAGCACAAGCCCGCCGACCCCCTGGGTCTGTATTCTGGTGCTGTCCGCACTGCTCTTTTCACTTTCTCCTGAGGGGATTCTGTGGGACTGTGCACCTGCAGAAAATGCCCCCTGCAGAATTTCTGTGTTTCCCTGCAGAAAACGGCAGGGAAGCCGCGTGGGGGGGAGGACCATGTGCACGGGTTTTTTGAGTGGACTGTCCCCCAAACAGAGGTGAGGCATGGGGGGGCACACGGGGTTACGTGCCACTGCCTCCCCAGCTCCCCTTCCTCATTTCTGCAAGCGCAGAGTTGCCCAGCTGAAGGAAGCTGTGTCTCCCGCTCCACTGACTCTGCAGCTGAATGCAGCCTCCTGGGTCTTAGTGCCAGTGTGTGTTGGGAGCCTTCCTGTTTTCTGTGGCACAGTGAGTGCCCATGGTGGGGCTGGGTAAGGGGTGTGGGGGAAATGAGGGAAGGGGGGTGAGGGAGTGGGGGAAGAGGCAGTGGGGAAGGAAGGGGGGTGGAACAGGGCAGGGGAATGTGGGAGTGAGGGGAGAGGGATGGAGAAGAAAAGGGGTCAGGGGAATCACAGGGGGAAGCAGGAACCCAGTATGTAGTGTCCCCTCAGCAGCAGCTGGGGCTCCCCCATTAAGCAGGCCCATTGACCCCTCACCCTGACAAGCCCTAACCCCCTACACCTGGACCCCTCTGACAAGCCCCCCACACCCAGACCCCCACCCCACTGAGCCCCAACAAGCTGCAACTGGACCCCCCCCATCAAGCCCCACTCCCCCAGCACCTGGACCCCCCCAGCCCCACACACCCAGACCCCCCTGCCAAGCCCCATCTCCCCACACCCAGACCCCCTTTCTGAGCCCAACCACCATCACCTGGATCCCCTGCAGAGTCCCATTGCCACTGCACCTGGAACCCCCCAACGAGCCCCTGTGCATCCAGATCTCCCACTGAGCCGCCCGCACCCAGGAACCTCTCACCCCACACCTGGATCCCCACACACTGAGCCCCTCCACACGTGGATCCTGCGTGTCTGAGCCTGCCCAGCCACACCTGGTGTTTCTGGGGCAGGCCCAGCCCTTGCACCATGTCAGGGTCAGGTGCAGCCTCACTGCCGAGTCCCTGTACTGGGGGCTGAAATGCTTTAGTCTGATTAAAATCCTGGGCTTAACACCAGGGTATTTGTGTGAAATTGAACAGCCTGTGATAGACAGGAGGTCAGAGGATCTAATGGTCCCTTCCCGGCTTCAACTCTATGAAAACACACTCACTCACTCACACACATGTATTGTTATACACACACGGTCCTGGGCGCACACACTCACTCGCACACATGTATTGTTACACACACACGGTCCTGGGCACACACACTCACTCACTTGCACACATGTATTGTTACACACACACACAGAGTCCTGGGCACACACACTCACTCACTTGCACACATGTATTGTTACACACACATGGTCCTGGGCACACACCCTCGCTCACTTGCACACATGTATTGTTACACACACACACAGAGTCCTGGGCATGCACACTTCATTCACACATGCTCACATACCCTCCCTGCATGGGAACCCTCAGACTGTGAGCAGGGACCATCCTTCAAGTGTCTGGAAAGGACCTGGCACATAGCGGCTGCTACTGCAAACTAGCATTAATAATAATAACAAGCACATCTCCATCCATCCCTTCACTCCCCACACATGCCCTGTGCTAGCACATCCCTGGCTGGCTCCTCCTGTGTTTGGTTTGCTAACTGACCAGCCCTAGGTGGGACAGAGCCATGATTCTACAAAGCCCATCTCCTGGGGGCATCTGTTACTCTCTCTTCTGTCTGTTATCGGTTTGTTTAAAACTTGCCTCTCCTGACGCTCTAGGTGCTTGCACAACGATGAACAGAGACGCAAACCAAATGCAAAATGCTCTCAGGTTCCTTGCTAATCAGTGTGGCCTAAAGGCCAGGATCACCAAGACACCCAAGGGAGTTAGGTGCCCGCATTCAGTGGGAGTTGGGCTTTGGAAAATCCCAGCCCCATTGCTCTTTGGGGCAGGCACCGTCTTTCATTCTGTTTGTACAGCCCCTAGCACGATGGGGTCCTGCTCCAGGCCTGGGGCCCTGCGGGAGCTGAGTGAGTCACCTTCTTAAATACCCAGGCTCTGAGGCTCCTCTGGATCAGCTGTCCTGCCACTGAAGCTAATGGAGCTGCACTGGAGCGATAGGGATGGGGCGGGCAGGCATGGAGGGTCCCTTCTGCAAGGAGAGGGATTTAACCAGGGGCCAGTGGGGACCCCACTGGGGGCAGCTGAGCACTGGGAAAGTTCATCGCTCCGTGTCCTGGCTGCAGCCCGTGGGGGTCTCTGCCCAGCTGCCAGCCTCCCCGAGCCCTGACCCTCCCGTGTCTGAACGGCCAGGCGGATCCAGACTTTGCTGGGAGCCGGGTCCCGCAGCAGAGCCAGGCTGCGGGGTGCTGAATCCGGGGCTGGATCAGGCTGCGGACCCCGCAGGATGGGGGGGGGGGGTGTCTGGATCGGGGGTCAGCCTGGTAGGGCAGGGCGCTGGGAAAGCCAAAGGGTCCAGGGTGCCCCAGCTCGGGCCCCGTTACCTCTGCAGGTCCTTCAGCCGGTGGGTCTCCGCCTCCAGGTAGCCTCCGAGGTGCCGCAGCAGCCGCCGCTCGGTGGCCAGCGCCTGCCGGACGGTGAGCATGGAGCTGAAGGTCTCGCCCTGTGCCCGGCGCAGGCAGCCCAGCCACAGACCCAGCGCAGCCACCTCCGCCAGGCGCATCGCTGCGGCGCTGCCGGGGAACGCTCCGACCGACCCCCCAGCTCCCCCGCGCGGGGCCCCGGCTCCGGGATCTTCCCCTTCCAGCGCCCGCCCCCAGCCGGCAGAACCGGAGCCCGACTCCGGGCGCTCCGCCTTGGCCAATGGCCGGGAACGGCACCGGGGGGGGGGAGAAGAGCCAGATGCGAAGCGGGGAGGAAACTTCCCGCGGGGGCCGCTTGGCCGCGGGCTCCGGGGCGGCTCTGGGCCGGCAGCCGGCAGCTGTAACTGACAAAGGGGGGAGCCTAGGCAGGATCAAATCGCTGGCGCTTTTCGGGAGCGCAGGGGTTTGGCCCAATGACCAGAGCCAACTTCTAGCTAATGGGGCAGGAGGCAGCTTTGCCGGGGGAGGGATTTATTCTCCCACCCCCTGGGCGCTTCATGCAGCTTCCCCCGGAGCAGACAGTGTTGAGACACGGGCGGGCTCACATTTCCCCGGAGAGCGCAAGGAGCGTACAAGTAGCGGGTGATCTGCGGCTCCAGACAAGGAGCTCAGTGATCCCTGCTCGCTTCTGCCTGGCAGCACAGACCTAAGGGCTGGTCTACACTTCCTCCTTAGGCCGAATTTATAATGTGTGTGTCTACACTACCGAGCCTTTTCCGCCGACCTAAAGGGCTCTTAGACGCCTGGAGGAGCGGAGGAGCGGTAGAGTCGACTTCCAGGGTCGAATTAGGGGTAGCAAGTGTAATTCGAGGTTTTGGCCTCCGGGAGGTGTCCCAGAATGCTCCAATGTGACCGCTCTGGACAGCACTTTCAACTCCACTGCACTTCAGCCAGGTACACAGGAAAAGCCCCCGGGGAACTTTTGAATTTCATTTCCTGTTTGATCAGCTTGGAGAGCTCACTACCACAGCTGCCCATGGCTGCCCAGGTACGCAAACGTGCTCCAGCGTTTAGCATGCAGGAGACACTGGATCTGATTGCCATGTGGGGAGAAGAGCCTGTGCAGGCAGAGCTCTTTGCCAAAATCGCACAGCGCATGGGGGAAAAAGGCTACACCAGGGACGCCCGGCAGTGCCGGGTGAAAATAAAGGCGCTCATGCAAGCGTACCAGAAGACAAGGATGGCGAATAGTCGCTCTGGTGCTGAGCCACAGACATGCCGCTTCTATGAGCAGCTGCATGCGATTATAGGCAGGGACTCCATCAGTTTCCCAATATTCGTCATGGATACCTCCGGGCCACATGTGGACTGTAGCTACATTGTTGATGAGGAGGACATTGTTGATGAGAAGGACATGGAAGAGGAGGAGAATGCGCAGCAGTCAAGTGGAGGATCCATTCTCCCTGAAAACCAGGACCTTTTCCTAACTCTGGAGCCAATCCCCTCTCAGGACCCACTGGTGTGGGACTGTGATGGCGGGGAAGGCACCTCTGGTGAGTACACACTTGTAATAACACTACAGGGGTTAAATGCAATTGTGGTTAATGTTTAATTGGAGGTAAACAATTGGGATAGAGTGGTGGCCAGTCCAGCCATGCAAAGGGTGCTCCCCGGAAAAGCCTGTTTATGTGCCAAGAGTTTCCACACCAAAAAATGTCCCCGGGTGTGCCCTCACACCGCCTACCCTTTCTTGTGTGCTTACCATGCCTGCCTGCAAACCGAAATCTGCTGCCCAGCGCTCTGCCGTGTGTTGTACCTTACTGCCAGGCGCTTCTTTTAGAAGACAAAATTTGGCCTTGTACCTCAGGGAATGTATTTCCTGCTGTGAATTGTTCCATTCATTGCAACAGTTAACTTTTTGTTTTCAACAATGTACGTTTTTCCTTGCAGCTGCAACATGGTCTCTGGTGGGTGCTTCCTCCACTTCAGCACAAAGGCTGTCCCAGATTAGAAGGCGAAAAAAGCGGACAAGGGAAGACATGTTCTGTGATTTGATGCATTCCTCCGAGGCTGACAGGGCCCAGCCCTGTCAGCTTACACGGTCAGAGAGCCGTGGAGGCTTACATGGTCAGAGAGCATGAAAGCATGCAGGGAACAAGCGTGTAACATGCAAGAGGCGATGTTGCCGCTTATGCAGGAGCAAACAGACCTATTGAGGCGTCTGGTTGAGGTGCAGGAAAGGCAGCTAGACCTTAGAGTCCTGCTGCACCCAATGATGAACCAGCTGCCCTCCTCATCAAGTTCCACATACCCTCCTCTCCCTGAGGTCCTAGAATGTGGGGGGGAAGCTCCGTTATCCCTTGAACTCAACTCCAGGGGATGGTTCATGGAGCAGAAAGCTCTCATTCCCACAGCTTTGATTGCTAGACAGTGCAATTGTAATAAGTGATGTGTCCTGGCCCCTCCCTCACTGTGTTATCAGGCCCTTAGACTCTGGTTATCATTGCTATTCATTGCTGTCTCTGGTCAGTGTTTGTTAGCATAATAAAAATGCATGAATTGAGGACAAGAGGCTCTTTATTCACTGTGCACACTGTGGTTGGTGGGGGTTTAGTTTACAGGGCAGTACATGCGAAGAAGGGGGCAGGCTGGTAAGGAACAACACACAGCACTGTCACATCAGTGTTGGATCATTCGTTAAACTGGTTTCCAAAGCCTCTCGGAGACGCAGTGCACCTCAATGTGCTCTTCTTATTGCCCTGGTGTCTGGCTGCTTATAATTGGCAGCCAGGCGATTTGCCTAAACCTCCCACCCCACCAGAAACTTTCCCCCCTTACTTTCACAGATATTATGTAGAACACAGCAAGCAGCAACAACAATGGGGATATTGCTTTCGCTGAGGTCTAACCTAGTGAGTAAACTGCGCCAGCACCCCCTTTAGACGTCCAAAGGCACATTCTACCACCATTCTGCACTTGCTCAGCCTGTGGTTGAACTGCTCCTTACTGCTGTCCACGCTGCCAGTGTACAGCTTCATGAGCCACGGGAGCAAGGGGTAGGCTGGGTCTCCAAGGATAACTACTGGCATTTCAACATCACCAACAGTAATTTTCCAGTCTGGGAAGAAAGTTCCTTCTTGCAGCTTTCTGAAGAGACCGGAGTTCCTAAAGATACGCGTGTCATGTACCTTTCCTGACCATCCCACATTGATGTTGGTGAAACGGCTCCCATGATCCACTAGCGTTTGCAACACCATTGAGAAGTAGTGCTTCCGGTTTATGGCTGCTTAGCCCTACCCTGGTGAGATGCCTCATTTCTCTTTCCCTTTGTGGCTGCTGCACCTGCTTCTCCCCTTCTCCCTCTCCCCTGCTGCACACTTTCCCCCTTCCCAGGAGGCTCAGTTCATGCCCAGGCTTGAAATTAAGGAATTAAAGCTATAGGCTGTAAAAATCCGCTCCAAGCACAGAGCCTTCCCTTCCCCATGACCGGTGCCCATGGAATGATCTCTGCAGCAGTCTGATTGCTCTGGCCCAGCTGCAGTTGCATCATACACAGGGCTTAAATTCTCACAGAGTATTTCCCGGAGCCTTCCAGGCCCCCTCAATATGCTATAAAACCTCGGGGGGGGGGGGGGGGTTGAAAATATTTACCAGAGCTCTGCTCCGGGCAGCTCTGGCTGAATTTAAGCCCTGATCATACATGAAGCGGGCTACGGGGCCAAATCTCCTGCGAAGTGCAGAGCACCCACAAACTCCTATTGCAGTGGGAGCTGGGGGGCAGGGCCGGATTAACTTTTTGTGGGCCCGGCGCCAAACATATTTGTGGGCCCCCATTGGGGAAATAGGGCATGTGATGGGGGGCGGTCTGCAGAGCGAGGGGCCAGTTGGGGGCGTGGCCCCACTCAGCCCAGCACAAGGGCACTATTTACAAACCCCAAACTGCTAGATGCACACTGGCCCACCCAGCCCTGCGCTGCCAGCGTGCCCCTTCCACACTGCCCCCAGGCTCAGTGCCCTGCCCTTATACTAGCGCCCCCTCACCCTGAGACTTCCCCCACAGATCCCTATGCCCAGAACCCCCTCACTCAGCTCCCCCACCCACAGATCCCTATGCCCAGCGCCCCCTGCCTAGAGACCCCTCCCGCTGACCTCCCACCACAACTGCACAGCACCCTGCACACCATACCCCCTGCCCAGCTCCCCCACCCACAGATCCCCTACTGTCCAGCACCCCCTTCACAGTCCCACCATCACAGCTCTACAGTGCCCCATATTCCGGAGGGAATTCTGCACCAAATTCTGTGCATCATATTTTAAAATTCTGATTTTTTTTTTTTTTTTTTTTTTACAATAAATAAATGTGGAAGCTCCACCATGGCAGTGGGGAGCACAGGCC
>QXTE01000147.1:3284395-3307910 GCA_003942145.1 Platysternon megacephalum
TCAATATGTCTGATCTTCTTTAGTGAGCCCACTTAACAAGTTTGATTGTCCTTGGGTCTGGCTTCCATCCCGTCTCCAACTAGCTGTCTGGAGGTGCTGCCTTCCACACCTTGCTCATTCACACCTCATTCATTCAACATGCCAATTGATTAAGGGAGTGTGGGGAGGGGGAATCTTATTCTACTCCTAGCAAAAAGACATTTTTCTTCTACTTTAACTATCCTTAGGGGCTATAACATTATACCAAGGCTTAACACAAAGTTTTCTGTAAGTTTTTCTACATAGGGATCTGATACAAAGTTCCTATATCAAAGGACTTGATACAAAGTTGTATGAAAATAGCTTAATATAGGTTTATATGAAGAGGCATAATACAAAGTCATATGAAAGTTAGAGGTTATATATGGATAGGCTTAATACAAGGTTATATAGAGAGGCATAATACAAAGTCATATGAAAGTTATGTGAAGATGCTTAAGACAGATTTATCTACAGGGTTCATTTGGGTGGGGGGGTCTAGGTGTAGGTGTTGGGGCTCAGTGGGGAGAGTGTCTGGGGGGGGGCTCATCGGGGTGGTACAGATGCAGGGGCGGTGGGGCTTGTCAGGGTGAGGGTTTGATGGGCCTGCTTAACAGGGGAGCCCCAGCTGCTGCCAAGGGGATCTGCATGCTGGGCCCCCGTTTCCCCTATCCCAGGGATCGGTAAACTTCGGCACGTGGCCCACCAGGGTGAGCCTCCTGGCGGGCCGGGCCGGTTTCAGGGGGAGGAGGGTGGGAAGGGAGAAAGCTGTGAGAAGAGGCAGGGGAGGGGGAGCTTGGCTGCCCTACTGCAGCAGGAGAGAGCGGGGGGCGGAGAAGAGTGGGCCTGGTCAGGGCCCCCCTGGAGTGTGGGCCCGGCTCCATGGAGCCAGTGGCTCCATAGTAAATCTGCTACTGCTGGGGGGGCGCTCCGCACATGTCAGGATCTGGCCCATCACTTTGCGTGGAAGTTGCAGGTGCAACACGTTGCTCAGGGTTTGGCGCTAGAGAGGCCATGCTCTATGCTTCACTGGGTTTCAGTGCACCCAGGGGCTCTGCGTTAACTCTCAAGAAGACCAATGCGCCCATCTAGTGGACAATGAGCAAACAACCGCCACAACTGCAAGGGGAATCTGACTTCAGAGCTCACTCGCAGCTGCACTGTTTGGTAACATTGATAGTGGGGCAGGATGCAGGTGTGGGGATCGCCACATAGCTCTAGACCAGTGGTTCCCAAACTGGGGTTCGTGAACCCCTGGGAGTTCGCGAAATGTTACAGGGGGTTCTCAGGGAAAAATTCCCTAATGGCGGACAGAGCTGTCCCTAGGTGCCCCGGGCAGCATGGGGCCAGCAGCCCGGAGCCCCTGAATTTCCAAGAGCTAAGCAGATCTATCACACTGAGGAGATTTAAACTTCAAGACTCCTTATAAGAAATGGAAAGGGGGCGGTGGATATTTTTTGCTGTTTTTAACATTAAATAGGCAGCTAGTATTGTTTTTAAAATTATTATGAAGAACAAGTTCAAGCTTTGTTGTAACGTGCGTTGTTTGCCTGGACTGCTCAAGCCCTGAATGCTTGTGTAGGAAGAACTCTTTGAGTTGGCTTCTTAAATATCTTCCTGCTGTTTCACATCTGATACTCCTGGATGAAACATAGGAGCCTTGTGTTATAACAGGCTTATTCAAAGTGATACAAGCTACGAAAGTGAGATCCTGGAAGAATGTTGCCATTTTCATAATGTAATAAAAATACTGTAATGATAAATAATAATTAATAATAGTGTGTAACAAGCATGTCATAAAATCAATGCTTTTATAATTTATACTCAGGTAAAGGAGAAAATACCTAGAAATATTCATTTTTAGAAGGGGGTTCACAAGACTTGACATTTGATTGAAAGGGGTTCACAAGTTGTTAAAGTTTGGGAACCACTGGTCCAGACTCTAGTGACCTGGCTCCTCAAAGGTATTTAGGCACCTAACTACTGCCATTGATTTTAATGGGAATTAGGCACCTAAATACGTTTGAGGATCTAGCCATGTTGTGATAAGTGGGCCGACAAATTGACTCTGGTTGTGAGCTCAACCGTAAAACGTACGGGAAAGTTCACAAGTTGTCACATTAACCTACACTAACAAATGTTGATGGGAAAAGATACAAAAATGAGACCAAAAAACTGAATTAGTCCAAACAAAAAGTCCAAATTCCCCCTGATGTAACTCAAGGCCTTTGTTCAACTCCTGCTTGGCAAAAAAAGATGATGTAGAACCAGAAATTAAAGAATTAAAATTGGTGTGTCACATAGTAGGTATAATTGATGGATAAAATAATGAGGAGCTGGGCTGTTCCACCCATCCCATCCTTTTGGGGTCCTTAAAGGAAGACTTTGGGGGGAAAAGAGGGAAGAACAGATGGAGGCTACTGGAACGAGCTTCACCATGATAGCCCTCATCCCGCCCTCTCCTGGGACCCGGTCCTTCTTTGTCCTAATCCCGAGAGATGTCCTGACCAGTCTGGGCCAGAGAGGGGGATCCAGATGACATCACCACCCCGACAAGCTGCAGTTTAGCTGAATCCCAAACACCACCTGAGATGAAACAGTATCCGACCTTAACAGCAACACCAACAGCAACTCCAGCTCATCGCCACTAACTTCTCTTTTCCCCAAAAGGCCGGTTAGTATCAGCTTTGGTACCATCTAAGAGACAGTCAAACAAGGGTAGTTGCCTTCTAAAAACTCTCCAGCTAAAGGGAAAGGGAACAAGGGATGTTGTTAAAACGAAAGTCTTATTTAATACTTTACATTGCAGATGCTTCAACTGTTTGTCCTTTTTGCTGTATCTTTAATAGCAGATTAAAAGGATGTTTAATGGTGTGTTTGCCACAGTACTAAGCAGGCTGAGGTCTCCGTATACCCAATCCTGAACCTGTTTAATGTTGGACAGTGACCGGGTTACATTAACACCTTTGGCCCATATATTCCATCTAAATTAATACAACTGTTCATTCCCTCTGAAGCATCTGACCACTGTCGAAAGAGAGGATACAAGGCTAGACCAGGGGCAGATTAATAATTTTGCCGCCCCTAGGCCCTGAAATAATTGCGGCCCCTGNCCTGGGCTAGACGGACCATTGGTCTGACCCAGCATGGCCGTTCTAACAGACTTTAGGAGCTTTGTGAGCCATCGCCANCCTGGGCTAGACGGATCATTGGTCTGACCCAGCATGGCCGTTCTAACAGACTTTAGGAGCTTTGTGAGCCATCGCCATGAACTGTGGACTTGTCAATTCCCTGTAATAGGAAAGTTTGCATACATTTGGGCCATCTATTAAAATTCAGTATTAGCGATACATTTACAGATTCCTACTGGATATGTTTCATCACACACAGAAAGGAGTGAAGTTTTCCCAATACAGCCCCCTGGCCGGTTGGGCATCATTTCACACTTAAAGGTAACCTGCAAAGGAATATGTAACGACAGGCTTGTGCCTCTCTTTTATTTTTTGGCTTTTTTATGATTCACAGAAAAGGCCTAATTTTTCCCTGTTCGTTGGTTCTTTTACTTCAAAAATATAAAGAAGATCAAACTGGTTTTCCAGGAGATCTCACACAGTGTTGCCAGCTCTAGGGATATTTGGTGTTTTTCTTAAAATCACAACTCCTGGAGTCAGATTTTTAGGTGAAAATATCATCTTTCATTAAAAAAAGGTAATTTTCTAGCCCATGTGGCTGCAGGGAAAAAGCTTGAAAAATGTGACCCTCTAAAGGCTGCAAATCCAGAGGCAAATAAAAAGACCCTCTATTATTTTAAAGATCTTGTGATTATGATGTTGATCTTGGAATTTTTGAATACATGGGGTTAGTAATATTGCTGATGTGGCTTATGAGCTTTCTTGGCCCCTAATTGGAAAGATAGGGTATAGAATCTTTAACAGTGACATCTCTTCTCCCACATGTTTCTCAAGCATTTGAGTTAAATAGATAAAAAACTGGAAGTGTTTATTAATTCCTGCAATTGAGCTTTTGAAAAAATGCAGAGATGTCAGTAGTTCAAAGGCTCAATAAAAATAAATTAACAACGTTTAAACCAGTCTGAACAAAACTTCACTTCCCGTCTCACTAATCAGCTTTCACTTGCTGGATGTCTCTGAGGTCATAATACTATCTGAGTGAGTTCTCCAGTCATCCAGAAAGTCTTCCAGGGAAAACAGGGTAAACAATTTTTAATGTGAAAAAACAAGCAGAAAGAAAACCTTATAAAGAAAATAGATTCCTCCCAGGCTCTCTTTATCCATCATAAAGAAGGGCCCAGACCCATTTTCTCCCCTGCTTAAGAGGTCCCATTTAAAACCAAGCTTGTCTTTGGCCCTTCTGCATCCATAGACATTGTACAGCAGTGTTCACTTGTCCAGGGCAGCAGCTGAAGGGTTAAATACACAACAGATGCTCTCATGACTGGGCATGGTAGTAGTCACAAGACTGGAGGGGTGCTGATGTTCTCACCATTTCCATATCTGGCTTGACAAACTCTAAGTGCACAGTGACAAAGAGCTCTGCCTAATGCCCTGGGCTGAGCTGCATTCAAACAGAACTAGCTCACCATGGGGATTTGCAGGAAGGACTGACACATACGCCGTGGGCCACATTCTCCTTTCCAGCTGACCTCAGGGACAGAGGGGTGAGGCCAAGGTGGCTCAAAGCCCCCTTTGCTTCTCCCTGCATTCAAGGTCCAGCCCCTGGCTTAACTTACAGCAGCCTCGGGGCTGATCTAATTTATGTTCGGCTTCAACAGCCTGCAAGAATAGCCAGAGCACAGTGGCACCCCAGGAACACACCTTCCCCTGGCCCTGACATACCCCTCTGCTGGGGGCAGCAAGTGGGCAGTGAGCATAGAGCTGGTTCAGCGGTGCTACACCATCTAGGGCACTTCTTACACCAGGGACATGCCCCGGTGGTCCGTTTCGCCGGCTCTACGGCCTCTTCGTGCCAGCAGGTAACTAAATAAAAGGAAATACCAAACCACACAGTGTGTGCTGTTGCCATTGTACTGAGATTCAGGAGCAGGGAGCAGCAGCCGCGTCAGTACCACATGGGCACGTGCTTGAACAACCAGCACATTTAGCAATCTGCTGTAATAAAACGTACCTGCTGGCCACAGAGTGACACAGCCCTAGGTGGCTAATAGCGTCTAAAATTAAGATTGCTGAGTTGGGAGATGAGCCTGAGAGTCGAGGGGGCGGGTCTCTTCTCAGGGGAGATAATGACTGTTTACTGTGCCGTAGGAGCCATCCTAAACCACACAGCATACGACAGCACCTTCCCCCAGGATCACAAAGCACTTTACAAGCATTAACAGATGACGCCTCCTCCCAGCAGCCCGGTGACGTACTAGATGAATGGAGGAAACAGACACAGACAATTCGCGTGACTTGCCTGAGGCCACGCATGGAGACTGTGGCAGAGTCAGGAGTAGAACATGATCCTCCTGACTGTCCCATGACTTCACCACAAGCCCGTCTCACCTCTGCCAGCAACACAGCCTGCACCCTGTGCTATGCCTTGTCCAGGGAATGACACACTCCTCCGGCATGTGGCACCAACCCCATCACTGTAAATGGCCGGTTGCAGTGAGTGAATGACTTCATGGTATAGATTTAATGGGATACTTTGGTGGAGAGAGAAATATCCTGATTTTCCAGGCTTCCATAGCCAGGGGTAAATTGAATTTTCATGGTTTACCCCCTTTAGGCATGACTGATACACCTGGGGTAGGCACGGCACTGGTACTCTCAGTTCATAGACAGGGCTCGCCACTACACTCTTTGCAAGTAACCAATGTTATCACACTACTTCCTATCATCTCACACTATTTCACTGACAAAGGCAAAATGGCAAGGGCTTAATGGCTTGCTTGGTTCTTCATTGCGGCTAGATCTTTCTAGGCACCTGCTGTGGGAGTAGCCAAGGGTATTATGTTCACAGCATACATACTGAGATGTTAGGAGTATAACACTACTTAGAATCCAGAACCCTAGCACACAAGAACCAAAACCAGAGAGAGACAAAGCAGGCTGCTCCCCCAAAAATGGAGCAACACCGCTCACCTAAGTTCCCTGTAAGCTGCGTGGCCACGCAGCAGCCTATTTAGTGCCACGCAGGCACTCAGGGAACCCGCCCGGGGACCTGCCGTGGCCAGGGACTGGCTGGGGGAGGGGTGCCCCTCCCCCTTCCCCAGCCTAGCCCAGCCCCCAACCTGCTGCGGCCGGGGTGCCCCTCCGCCAGCCCCAACTCTGCTGCATTCTGGCCCTGCCACGGCCGGGGCGGCGCAGATCCAGGTGCGGCCGGAGTGGCCCGGCCAGGCCCGAACCCAGCCGCAGCCAGAGCGGCCCGGCCCCAGGTGCGGCTGAAGCGGCTCGTCCCAGCCCAGTGATGTCACACATCACCTCCATATTGGTGCACATAACAAAATTCATTCCACACATGGGTGGGAAAAATGAGAGGGAACACTGGGCACTCACCCCACCTTGCTCCAGGCTGGCTAGCTTGCAGACAGACTGCTGAAGACCCCAGATCGCACATTTCCCTACGGAGCCCCCTAGCCTGGAAGCAGGACCAGGAAACTCCTTAAAACATTAAGTGATAGCTTGTGATTTCGGCTAACGTAGAGTGGCCCAGCAGGGCAGGAGAGTAGAGGGTTGCATTGTGTCTATTAGTGAGATAACTGCCCCCTACCCCTCCTGGTCTCTTTGAATGCACCCCCTGGGGTCTCAAGCCATCACCTCTCTCGCAGTTCTCCAATCTTAGACCAGGCCCTTGGCTGCAGTCCCCTGGGCAGGGCCGGATTTAAGGGCAGATGACCCAGGTGACCATCTGAGGTGCCAGGCTCGGGGTGCTGTTTTTGTTGTCAGCGACAAAAGGGAAAAGAGAAAGTTTGAAGTCACCTGTTTCAGGTATTCCACACGTGGATTCATTTTTCACTAACCTCCTAGAATGTTCTGGACCTTTGTAGAAACTCACGGAACCTTCCAGACTTTCTGAGAACTACATTTTCCTCGAAGTTCCTAGAATGTCGTCAGCCATGTGCGGACAGCTTGGAAGATTCTGCTCACGCTGCTGGTCACAGTCGCGAGTGGTGAACGCAGCTTTTCGCAGCTCAGGCTCATTAAAACATATCTTCGATCAACGATGGCCGAGGAGAGACTACCATCGCTGGCTATTTTATCACTTGGAAATGCCACTGGCCAGTCTTTGGATCTCGCTGACGCTGTGCTTCAGTTCGCGAGGGCAAAAAGGCGAGAAAAGGGACCTTTTGAACTAAAGGACTGGGGTTAACATTCTAAGGTTGTCACCTACTGTCACACTAATACTGGCCCACCCAGTGTTGGTGCACAGTTCAATTTCTTGATGTTAGTACATTTCAGTTATTCTTCAAATTAAAAAGTTTCTATAAGCTTAGAGGAAATGATTTTATTTGATTTGCTTATATATGGCATGAATAAATGCAGATTTACAGATCCTAGCATGCAAATGTATATGACAGGGATAAATCATGCATGCAAATCGTGCATCGAAGTCATGAAATAGGCTGCAAATGCAATAAAAAATAAGGTATCCACAAGTTTAAGAAATGGAGGGGGCACCGAAGGCGCTCCTCACCTAGGGCACCATTTGGTCTAGGGCCGACACTGCCCCTGGGATCCACCGGGATGACCTCAGCAGCCTGAATTAGCTTCAGTGCTTGCAGTTTTGCCCCCTCTAGGAGCAATGACAGAGAAAAAATCAGTAGCCAAACAGCCTCCTTAATGCAAAGTATTTCGAACCAAAGCACTTAAGAGAAAATAGATCTTAAACCAATAAACCAGTCTATAGGCCTGCCTGCCTCTCCCTACGGCTTGCCATTCCCTGGACCAGGAAAGGGACAACTCCTTCAGATTCCCTCTGCAGAGCTTGTCCCCCTGGACAGCTCCTGGCAAATCACCCTTTCCTCTCCTGAGTGGAGCTTTGTAGCTGTTTAGAGCCCTTTGATCTTAGTTCCCAGCATTAGCAGGACAGCAGAGTCATATTAGCCTGGAAGTAGACCATTGTCCCGTAATTGCCCCCCAATGTTTGCTGGGTGGTTGCTTATGTACAACTATTGTGTGGTTTTCCTGTTTGCTCTCCCCACAGCCCCCGCTCAAGCTAGGTCAATGCATTCATACAGGAAAGACTTATAACCCAATGTGCAATAACTTCCCCTCACTGCCCAGTCCCATACAGTGTTCAGAACACTATTACGTCAGTGTTCTTGGATTATTACGCAGCACCTCCACACCCATCACACTGTGTCATTGAGATCACATGCTGGCCCCACCAGCCCGGTCGAATGCTGACAAATTGGAGGGAGTTTAGTGAACAGCACTGAAAATGGGGAGGAAACTGGAGGGATTGGGTTCTGAGAACAGACTGAAGGCGCCATATACATATGTGTATGGCACCCATGGGTGTGCAGTGCCCTTAACAGACGTAATGAGTCAAATGAGCCTGCAGTCTAACACGGGTTGATCTAATATAGCAGGGGCTCGATTCTCCCTGTGCTTACCCCGGGGTCAAGCAGGAGTAATTCCGCTGAAGCCACATTTGTAAAACTAGTGCAAATGAACGGAGGCTCAAGGTCTCTCCCTTCTCTTGCTGATTTCTCTCCTATCAGAGTAGGTCTCATGGCTTTGGATTTCCAGAGGATTTCCAGCCAATATTTAAACTGAAGGAGCTTAGCAAATCTTAAGTGTGATGTCTAACCTACCTCCCAAATCAAGGCCCGGATCATGACATAGCTGCTTTTAGCCCATGCCAAACTCCACCCCTCTGCTGCCAGGCACTGAACCGATAAATACAGGCTAGCTGGTTAGAATCAACAGAAAATCAACATCCCGAAAGCCAAGCTCCATCATGAATGCCCTGGGCCTAGGGTTTCTCCTTCTTCTGGCACTGACAGGAACCATCAGTAAGTACCCCTTCAAAAGAGATGGGTCCCCCATCTTTAAACTACTGTACTCAAACTGCTACAGTCTCTAAACTTCCCGGCTTGTTAAGGGCACGAGCTAAGCGTGTGTGCATGGAAGAATCCAAACCTAAAGGGCTACACAGAGTTGTAACGCTATTACAGCCTCTGGGTCTTTGGCTAGCATTGTCCAGGGGAGGACGCCTGCCTTTGTGAAAGCAGCTAGGGTGATCAGACTCAGAAATCCGGAGGAAGACCGGTAGGATTGGTTTGTTTTGAAGCTGCAGGAAAATTGCTCAAGACTTTTGAGGCAGGGAGATGGTTCCACTGGGTCAAATTCTGCTCCTATGTAAATCCACTGAAGTTCAGGGGAGTTACTTGGCACTTACGCCAGTACAATGGAGAGCGGAATATGGCCCATTTATGACCAGCATCTCCTGGGAGCACCAGCAATCCCAGACCAGGGTGTCTTAACTAAATTGGGATCGCACAGAGCAGGGCCGGCTCCAGGCACCAGCCCAGCAAGCAGGTGCTTGGGGCGGCCAACGGAGAGGGGCGGCATGTCCGGCTCATCGGTGGCAATTCGGCGGCGGGTCCCTCACTCCCTCGCAGAGCGAAGGACCTGCCGCCGAATTGCCACCGAAGACTGAAGCGGTTGCGGTAGAGCTGCCGCCGAAGTACCAGAGATCGCGATCACGGCTTTTTTTTTTTTTTTTTTTTTTCCTGCTTGGGGTGGCAAAAACCCTGGAGCCGGCCCTGGCACAGAGACACACTCCACGTGGTCCAGTGCTAGAAACAAATGGGCCCAAATTCATCCCTGCGGTCACTCCATTGACTAGTGAAGTCAGGGGGGCCGGGGGGGTCACACCACTGCTGAAGTTGTCCCTGGTGCTCTCCTCTCTCCTGGCCTAAACAGTGCTTATAAATGCCTAGGGGAGGGCGTCCAAGTGCTCTGATTATAGCAGCACACCGGGGCCCGGGGAAAAATGACAAGTCACCATTCAGCCCCTGGCAAAGAGCAGCAGAGAAGGCCATGGGCATTGTGTGCTAATCACTGGGCTTGCACTGGGGTGACCCAGAGTCAGCTGAGGCAGAGAGACACTGAGCTAGCCCACCCCCACTTCCTCACGTTTGCAACAGCACAGCAGCTTGCGAGAAGGGGGGAAGGCACCAGAGATGCTGTTCCCAGGGAGTTCACGGCGACTTCCCGGGATTTGAGTCTGTCTGTCTATCCAGTCTATTTATGAACCCAAAAGAGTCAGGAAACTCTCCAGCTTGCGAGATCACACCCCTGGTTTTGGAACATTCCAGGCTCTCAGATAGCTTGTCCTGCTCGCCTCAGACTTTCCAGAAAACCCTGGCGTAAGATCAACCTGTGCAATGTCAGACAGACTGCTCTAGTTTTGGTGACATTGTGTGCATGTCAAAATCAGGGTTGTAATCTGAGCCAGAGGCTACAGGCCCAAGCCAGGGCCCCAGCTCCTGGAGTCAGGATCTCTGCCTTTTAAAATGTCCTTGCGGATGCAGAGAAAAGGTTGAAACTGTGAGCCAAGTGTAACTGGCCCCTGCCTGAGTATGCAGGTAGCCTGAAACAGTAGCTCCAGGAGGTGTGACCTGCCCCATTCGTCTTATTGCTGAAATCTTCTGCCACCTTCTCAAGAAGGGGCGAGGCCATGGCTTGGGGTGGGGGCCATGGTGGAGGGGCAGGCATGGGGCCATGGCAGACCCACGTGGGATGTGCCTTGGATTGCTTTAATTCAGCCCTGTTTATAATGGAAGGGTAGATTCAACCTCTTTTGCTGAAAATTGCCCTGTTCCATTCATTCCCTCTAATGCATCTGGCACTGGCCACTGTCAGAGACAGGCTACTGAGCTAGATGGACCATTGGTCTGACCCAGCATAGGCATTCTTATGCTCTTATGTGGAGGCATGTTACTCCAGTTTAACAGCGTAGACAGGATCTCTTGCAACCATTTAGCTCCTGAAGGAGAAGAGTGCGGATGAAGCTGTGAGGGTAAGTGACGGGAAGGCAATGAGCCTTTGGTTACGGGACTGACAATTGAGAGGGTTTATAGTGCATTTTGTCAGTAGATCTCAAAGAACTTTACAAAGGAGGTCAGGCTCATTAGTTCCATTGTGCAGCTGGGGAAACTGAGGCACGGAGCACTAACATGACTTGATCAAGGTTACCCAGCAAGTGAGCTTGAGCCGGAATGAGAAACAGAGGCCAGGGCTAGGAAAGGTAGGATGATTTGGTGGTTACAGCACTGGACTGGGATTTAGGTGACCTGGGTTTAGTTCCTAGCTCTGCTACAGATCCTCTGCGTGACCTTGGGCAAATCCCTTAAACTCTCAGATCCTCAGTGCCCCAGCTGTAAAATAAGAATAATAAAACTTCCTTCCTTCCACCCTCTGTCTGCCTTGGCCATCTAGACAGGGACTCTTACTGTGTGTCTACTCTGTACAGGCTTGGCACATGGGGCCCTGAACATGGTTGGACCTCTAGGTTTTACTATAACACAAATAATGGGAACTGGTTGGGAATTTTGCAATGTAATGGGTATTCATCCAAAAATGCTGATTAGCTGAAATGGAAATGCTGTGCAGAAAAGGGTCTGTTTCGAACAATTTTTTGACTTGAAAAAAATTTGGAAGAACGTTTGGAAATTGTCGGAGCCTTTTGTTCTGACCTCTTCAAAACAACAAGTTCTGGTTTTCCGCTGCAGAGTGACTTTTCATTTCGAAACGTGAGCTATAGTAAAAAAAAGAACAACAAAAAAACCACATTAAAATGGCCAAACCAAACCGTTTAATCTTTTTCAGATCACAACATTTTTCGCGATTTCAACTTTTTGCCCTGATTCAGGACGGGAAATTTTTTTCAATTGTCATGGGACAAGAAACCCATTTCCCACCCAGCTCTACAAATTACAGCCCAGTTCTCTAGCCACTGCACCCCTCTGTCTTAAAACTTTAGGCTAAATCTGTTCAATAAGCCAGCTGTCCTCAGTAAGGGGCTGATCCAAAACCCACTACAGTCAATGGGTGACTTTCCACTGAGCAGACCCTAAGTGCATCCCAATCACTGGACTTTAAGAGTCCCGTAATATGGCAGGTGCCACCTAAGTGCCCCCTTGTGGCCAACGGTCGCTCTGTGGCACCCTGCCTCTATTTCCCCCCTTCTTCACTGGGAACCAAAGGCCTACATCACTCCCTTGTTCCAGGGACCCACCCCCAGACTTAGCTCCACTCATCTGTGGTCCCTCGCCCCAGGCACAGCCTGCCCCGATCCCTCCTCTCCTGTCCTCTCACAGACCTTTATAGCCTCGGGTGTAGCCCTGCCCCCTTTAACTGGCTCACATGGGCCCACCTGTTCTGATGCAGGGGCGCGGGCCCTGGTCTACTCAAAGGGACAGGCCCCCATTGGCGTGCATGTCGAGCAGCAGGACAGAAGGGCAGCGTGTTGTCTTATGAATTCACCCCCATCCCGTGGGGTTCCCAGGCAGCGCAGCATGGACACAGGCTCTGGGCCACTCCGGCGTGTTTTTTTCAGCTGCTGCTCTCTCCCTGCCCAGGTGCCCAGGAGGTCGCTCCCATGACCACCTGGACCTGCGCGAACCGGAGAGGGTACTGCCGCCGCTTCTGCCTTGCCCACGAGGTACACGTAGGCCACTATGGTTGCCCGCGGCGATACAGGTAAGAAGGGGCTGCGTGACCCAGCTTCTCCTGGTGTGGGAGCGGCCCCCTGCTGTGTGAGGAGGAGGAAACACACCGGTCGAGGGAAGGGATGAATGGTGTTTCACTGCCTGTGCCCGGGGGCACTATTGGTCCAATGGCCTCCGAGAGCACATGTTACAGCCACCATCTTGGCTGGCACGCCGGGGATTGAACCAGGTACCTCCACAAGAAAAAAGCATGAAGTGCTCCTGCTTGAGCTAGAGAGGCAGCAAGCCAGCCTTCCATAGCTGCTGGCTGTAAGAGGTTCATACCCTCTGCAGATCAACAGCCAGCAAGTGTCACAGTTTCAGGGTAACTAAACAATTACAAGGTATTCCCCCCCTCCCCCCCCCATGGTCCACTCCAGGAGGGACCAGTGAGGTCTCAGTCCTCCAGCCATCACCTGTCTCTGGGCAGGGCCCCTCCTGACTGTGGGGTTTAAGGCTGCACAGCCCCCTGCCCTACTCTGTGATACTCCCAGCAAACCAATCTGCCTAAAGGCCAACATCTGGGCTGCACTGTCTCTCCAAGCTATGACCCATATATGCCAGCAGTTACAAGCTACCAGCCCGCTCTTTCTCAGCAGGGTACATTTATTCTTCAGGTAAAAGCATCCCAGAGAAAACAAAAAACCATCAGTTCCTACACACTTACTGAACATGCCAGAAGTCACCCAGCAATCTTATGGGGCCCTATAGACCAGTGGTTCCCAACCTTTTCCTGTTGCCCCCCCGCACACCAGTAATGGAATCTGTCTGTGCCCTCCTCCCCCTCCATTACTGCTCAGCGTGGGAGCTTGAGCTGAAGGTGGAGCTTGGGGCAGAACTGGGGATGGGGAAGGAGCTGGGGCAAGAGGCAGAGCTGACCTGGGGGTGGAGAGGGAATTGGGGCAGAGCTGGGCTGGGAGCGGAGCAGGGGCTGGAGCGAGACTGGGTGGTGCTCCCTCCCTGCCCCCTGTGGGGGCTGGCTCGGGGCCCACGACGCACCCCCCAAATGTTCCTCCATGCCCCCCTATGGGGCATGCCCCACAGTTTGGGGACCACTGCTATAGACCACAGTCTTTCCAACCCTTCAGCAAGGGTTGAGAGTCCCCGGAGGCCCAAAGACCCTGTCCATTTGCTAAATCCAAAGGAAGGCCCCCGAGTCTGTTTAAACCCAGCCCTTTATACCCAAAGATTTGCTTTGTCTCCCAGCCTCCTGCAAACAGGTAAAACCAGGCCCTCTCCTTGTCCCCAGGCGGTCACGCTTCAAAGCCAGCATGGGGATTTGCACTACTTGCCCCAGACTGATTCCAGGAACACACAATACACATCACCTGTACTGGCACAAAGGGCCATGGATATTCTACAGCTGACCCAGCTCAATCTAATGGCTTTATGAGGTTTTCCTGCTCTCAGTGTTAAATACATAATGGTCCCCAAAGCTACTGCAGGGGGTGGCCATATCCGTCACCGGGGAGACCCAGAAAACACAATCACCAGTGGGCTACATAGGCAAGGCTTGTTCTTTTATTTCCAGGTGCTGCGTGCCAAAGATCTACCTTGTGGAATGGACCAAGCCCAGAAGTGCCAGATCCATATCAACTCCCCCCTAGGTGTGTGTCATGTTTTCCCCCATTCTCTGGTTTGGCTTGTGCCTCAGCCTTCTAGCAGTGACATTTGATGCTGTAGCTGGGCTATTTTGCCAGTCTCAATCAGTCGATTCAGGCCTGATCCAAATCCCATTCAACCTAAGTCTTTCCATTGACTTGAATGGGAGTCGGATCATGCCCAAGAGTTTGATTCTGCCACCCTTACTCCCCGGGGGCAGCCTCATTCACTGCTAAGTACGGGAGAATGGCTGGGCCATACGGGGACTTCAATTTTTAGTCGACTCCTCACTGATTTCAATGAGGACCCAGATCAAGGCCCCATTGTGCTAGGCACTGTACAAACAAACAGTGAAAGACAGTCCCTGCCCCAAAGATCTTATAGTCTTTTGCTTCAAGACCGATGGAACCACAAGGGCCTGTTTTATTAGCACTAGGTTAACAATCGGTTTAGTCAGAGATGGCTCACTGTATATTTTCCACTTTCCTTGCAGAGGTTAAGAGACATGAGACAGAAGAGTCACACTTTGCCCTGATCATTGATCACTCACACAACTTTTAGGAAAAAGATTCATGATGTAGCTTTGGGCTCAGATTCGGATTTGGTATAAAACTGGAGTAACTCCACTGAAGACTTCAGAGGTATTACTCTGCATTTACACAGGGGCGGATGAGATCAGATGCTGCTGGCCCCTTAGACATACACAGAAAACAAATCAGAAAGATGTAGATGTGGCAGAGTGGACAATACTGTAAAAAACCAAACCAAAACTTGGCTGGTAGGAAACCAGTTAGTATTGGGAGAGAAGGGAACCAGGAAGAAGTCTGGGGCCATCATCCATCAACACAGATGGAAAGAGGAGAAGAGTGTGGGTAATGGGTAGATCTGAGTTATCGAAGGACTGGAAAATACTCCCCACAGGAGAATTTTGTTTAAATTTGTGGATTTTCCCATTGATTTGAAACACACATTTTACATCTTGCGTTGACATGTCAAAACATTTCATTTCAATCAAAAATCCCCACGTTTTTCATTTAGATTTTTCCAAATCAATTTTCACTTTTCATTCCACAACACTTTCAAGAGTTCAACTTTTTGTCCCAAATCGGGACAAACACAAACGGCAAAATTTCCCATGGCAGGAGATTCTGTTTTCCAAACAGCTTTGCCACAACATGGGCTTTGTCCACACAACTAGAACTGAGCCATCACAAGGCTGAAGGTTGTAGCGTCACCGGAACACGCCCCCCCTCTACTGATTCATCGCCATGGACTGTCCAGGATTGTAATCAATTTCATGGGCCTGGGGCATTGATGTACCTCAGTCCCTCTTGATCTCCACCTGTGGCGCACCATATTAGGCTCCTGACGGCTGTAATGCTTTGGTCTAATTCTGGCTGTTGGGTTTGGGCTTGGGGTGTTTAATAGCCTGTGATAGACAGGAGGTCAGACAGATGATGGGGTGATCCCCTCTGGCCTTAAGCTCTATGATAGTTATGGGGCATGGTTAGGTTCTGTCTCCACTAACACCTCTTAAATGGTCTGTAGCAGTCACGGTTAGCTGGAGTGTTGATCCTGCTCTTATTTATCCCCTAGCACAATCCCCATCAAAATCAATAGGGGTTGTGAAGGCTTGAGACACAGATTGGGCCAACACATATGTATGGTTTGTTTTGTGTCGGATCCTGGTCTCATGTACACTGGTGTATATCAGGGGTAACACCACTGACATCCATGGAGCGACCGCAGGGTAAATCCAGAGTCCGGGCACACAGAATCTAGCCCTGCAGGGCTTGTAAAACTGCTTCAGATTGGCACACTGGGGCTTGCTGCCGCGGACTCCCACAGGAGCAGAATCGCTCCCACTGCCTTTGCCTCCCACGCATGCACACTCACAACACCCTTCTTTTGTCTGTTTGCTTGGTTTGCAGCCGGAGTGCTGAAGCGGCACTGAAGCCATCCTCAGCTGAAAGCACGTCTGACCTGGCTTAATGGGGTGGGGCGAGGGGCCGTGCAGTGGGTGGCCACCGTCTATTCTGCTGAGCTCGGATGACTGTCTAAAAACAATGTACACCAGCGGCACAGCCAAACTGGGATCGAACTAGCACAGATCTCAAAATAAAAAAATCAAGCTAAGGGAGGGTGTGTTTGTTTCATTGCTCTCCCAGGAGCATAAGTATGTGGCATGATTTCCAGTTCAGAGGGAAATTAAACCTGGAAATGAGCTTTCAAATATCAGCTGTTTTTTGGTTTTTGTAGCAACAGAATTAAAGACGTAGGAACAAACAGTTACATTAAAGGGAGTTAAGTGGGGACTAGAACTCAAGGCCTCCTGCTCCAAAAGCTCAACACCCAACCTATCAAGCTAAAGAAAAACCTGTTAACAACACAGACTGACATAGTTGAACAATTCCTATTCCATCCAGTAGAGGGCAATAGTGATATACACACATACTACCCAGCTCACTACACTCCTAATACCTTGCCTTAACACCTCCCATCTGAGGAGCTCATGGCAATTTACAAGCTTGAATGAATTCAGTCTCATACCTACCACCCCCAGAGTGCAGCAGGTGAGTAGTAGTAGCCTTATTTTACAGATAAGGCAGAGAGGATTAGAAGAGGATTCTCTTTGGAGGTCTGAGATGTGGACTGAGATCTTTCAGAGTCCTTAACTGAAAGGGCAGGGTGCTGAATCTTTAACAAAGAGAACTTTTCTCCTCCATGGATATCAGGCATTTGAGTTAACTGGTTATTAACAAAACCAAACAGACTGAATAAAATCACTGCCCCTCTCAATCTCTTTTATGCCACTGTGATGGCAGGAACCTACTAGGTTCTCCAGTTGTCCACAGCAGTTTACCCCACCACAGCTAGGATAGTATGGGGAGTTTGGGGCGGATGGAAACAGAGAAGGCCCAAATGTCTGACTCAGTGTGGGGAGGGGGGTCACCATATTTGTTTGAACCACCCTGACGTACTTACTTAGTCCTTAATCATCTACTGCTGGGTTAGAAGTTGTAAGTTTCAGCCCTTAAATACATACCTGGTAAGGTCCCATTTCTGGTAGGCGACATCTGATTTTGTCCCCCGGGTGGCCTGGCTGCGTCTCCCTGTCCCTCTGCTCTGCCATGTTGGGAACAGGCGACGAGCAGAAGGACTGAGAAACCAGCACAACTGAGGAGAGTTGGCTCACCCGCCCGGCAGCTTTAGCTCGAGCCATCTTGCTCCAGCTACATTCTCATTCCATGCAGCCCAGCCTCCACAGCGAGTCAGCTGAAGAGCCAGAATTAGAACCCAGGCCTCCTGCCTTCCCATCCCACGCTCTGACCCCAGAACAACTCTGCCTCCGAAGGTAGCAGCTGCCATGCTGCAGCAGTTAAACAAACAGGACCACCACGGGAGGGATACAGGCATCAGCGGAGAGCTTTATTAATACCCACTCTTTCGGAGATCAGCAGCATAACTGTATCGTACATAAGGCCTTTTGTTTTAGACAGTTACAGTCTCAAGCAGTATCTTTGCATGATGCAGAAAAGCATTCAGACAGACCCCGGGGCATCATTTGAGAGAGAGTCCAGTTTTTGGCACAAATCAAGGACGTGCTTTAATAGAACATCTATTAATAGTGCTGCACAGGCTGCAGCTGCTGTGTTCAGAGGGGTTGGGAATGATGGGTTGCTTTCATCTGCTAACATCCAGCTACTACACCACCCCTCTGCCTCTTTTGCAAGGGAGGCCTCGATCCTGCATTCGCTCGAGCAGGCATTCAAAGCACCAGGGGCCTGACGCCAATGGGGTGTGGATCAGGCCCTCTTTGTGGAGAAGAATTTAAAATAGGGGCCATGTTCTCACTTTAGGTGCGAAGAGGCTGTACATTTAGTTTGTTAAAGGAGACGAGGAATAAATAAAACCAGCCCAGGCGACACAGACCCATGCAGAGAAAGTTCCTTACTAATGAACCGCGGCCATGTACAGATACGGGCGCCAGGGGCTGCCCATGTGCATCAGGACTGGATGCACCAGCACCAACCACGCGCCCCGGCCTCGACAGCAGAGAGGATTTAACGCCTTGTGACTATAGGTAAATAGCTGTAATAGTTGCTGGAACCAACCATTGGAGGGAGACATGGTTACATCCTCTAAGGCAGTGAATGGACAGTCAGCGGTTCGAGTTTCTAAAATGAAAGCACAGTTCAATGTATACAAATAGCGTTTGTGTGCTGCTACCCAGCACAGGGACAGCCAGCGGCGCTGGGGCACTTTTTATAGTGAGGGCGCTGCTCCCCCCTTACCCATGTCCGCTCCCCCCGCCACCCCCTAGAGCTGAGGCTGGGAGCAGGGCCGTGGCTCTGGGAGGAGGGGCATGAACAGGGGTAAGGGGGTTGAGGCTGGGGCCACAGCTGGGGGTGGAGCCCCAGGCTCAGGGCCAGGAGAGGACCCCATACGTGGGGCCGGGAGCAGAGCCCTCAGGCATGGGGCTGGCAGCCGGGACCCTGGGCGCGGGGCCGGAAGCGGAGATGCTGCTGCACCCCCCAGACCCCTAGTTTCTGCACCTATGAGTTGATGTGATTCTAACCAGCTGGGGGCAGTGGTGGACATTAATAATAATAATATATGGAGATATACCTATCTCATAGAGCTGGAAGGGCCCCCCAAGGGTCATTGAGTCCAGCCCCCTGCCTTCACTAGCAGGACCAATTTTGCCACAGATCCCTAAGTCGCCCCCTCAAGGATTGAACTCACAACCCTGGGTTTAGCAGGCCAATGCTCAAACCACTGAGCTATCCCTCCCCCCCAAGCATTTCCATTGGAAGGGCATATGAATTTTGGCGCATCCACCCTGACAAAACAGTTGTCCTGACTCCACAGAAATGATTACACTCAGCCGTTGAGCCAGCACCTGCCCATTACTGATTTAACCAGGCATCTGGGTCAAGCAGACTCTGGGGCCAGATTCACCGACATTCTCCAGCTATTTTGGGCTGCTGGAGACATGCAAATTGGCCAGTGGGGAATGAGTGAATCTAGCCCTTTAAATTCTGTAGTCACTCTCTTGTTGAAGCTGTTTCATGGCAAGGGACCCGGCCGATGTAGTGAGCGATCAGAACCATTACAGAACTGGTGGCAGTGGCTACAAACAGAGAACCGATATAAAAGTAAGAAACAAAAGTCAATTCATCATCAAGTGGATCTAAAGGGATTTTCACAGGGCAGCAAAGATCCTGGAGGGACTGATTTCAAAATAATTGGCCTGGTTTTCATTTCGCTTACACCTGGGATTTCCATCAACTTCTATGAAACTCTGTCATTTACACCAGAGCAAGTGAGATCAGAATCAGGCCTGCTAGCTCGCCAAGAAAGATTTGGGGCTAGATCCTAGAAATGCAGGTAGCTTTACTTGTGTGAGGAGCCCCATTGAATTCAACTGCTTATAAATAGATTACTTTTATAATACTATATATTTTATAATACTATTACTTACTGATTTTCCAGTAGCACCAAGAGGCCCTAACGGAGATCAGAGCCCCATTTGTTGTACAGACCCATGGTAAGAGACAGGCTGTGCTCCAAAGAGCTGACAGTTTAAACAGACATAACAAAGGGTGGGAGGGGAAACTGAGGCACAGAGAAGCAAAGTGATTTGCCCAAGGTCACCCAGGAGTTCAGCAGCAGAGCCAGGAGCAGAACCCAGGTCCCCCAAGTCTCAATCCAGCACCACAGACACTACACCACAGGGCTTTCTATAGCTATTTTCAGGAGGGAGAGCCACAGGTTAACCTGAGGTCTCTAGCACACCAGTAACACAGCAGAGATGCTGCACGGCTTGAGGGTGACGTGCATAGACATGATGTGGAGTAGCGTCGGCGTCTGCCTCCAAGCTGGTGCCTGCTTGCTCCCCAAGGCAGATGCGACGCTGTGGTGTTGATTTATGAAGGGAGGGATCTGTATGCTCCTGGAGCAGTTTACGGAGCGAATGAAGAGAGCTCACTCACCCACACACCAGGTACAGCGGGACTCGCCCAAGGAGAGGAAATACTTGAACAACTTCTCCAGCTGACACTGCAAAGAACGCTTTAAGGAAGCTGCTTGGATGGTTCCCTGAACTGAGAAATGGCCAAGATGCTAAGCTACTACTCCTGCAAACATGCAATCTTCAGTGACCACGCGTGGTCATGTCCTTAGTATCACCTTTAATAAGACAGCACCAGTGTTCCCTCTAACTTTTCCCACCCATGTGCGGAATGAATTTTGTTAAGTGCACCACCAATATGGAGGCGCATCACCTCCATATTGGTGCACATAACAAAATTCATGGGGTGGGGCTGAGGGGTTTGGAGTGAAGGGGGCTCAGGGCTGGGGCAGAGGGTCGGGGTGTGGGGAGGAGGGTGAGGGCTCCAGCTGGGGGTGCGGCTTCAGGGGTGGGGCCAGGGATGAGGTGTTTGGGGTGCAGGCTGCCCCAGGGCTACGGCGAGGAGAGAGGACTCCCCCCAGCTCTCTCTCCTCACAGCAGCACCTGGGCTGGGGGGGGAGAGGCACCTCTCCCCGCTGCGGCAAGTCCAGGCTGAGTTCGGGCCGGGGGAGGGGCGCCCCTCCCTTGGCTGTGGCAGGGCTGCGGCTGCGGCAGGTCCGGGCTGGGGGAAGGGCGCTCTTCCCCTGGCAGCAGGCCGGGGCTGAGTTGGGGCTGGGGGAGGGGCGGCCCTTCCCCAGCCGTGGCAGGTCCCTGCCAGGCGGGTTCCCTGAGTGCCTGTGTGGCGCTCAATAGGCTTACAGGGATCTTAGGACAGCACCCCCAGCAGCACAGCTTTCACAGCGGATTCCCCCGCCCCCCCAGAGTAAGTTCTCTTTTGTTTCAGTGCAATTCTTAATGGACGGGCCTGTATGAGAGAGACAAGGTGGGTGAGGGGCACATCTTTTACTGGACCAGCTTCTGTTGGTGAAAGCGACAAGCTTTTGAGCTCCACAGAGCTCTTCTTCCCCAAAGGAGAGTTAGTGGGTTACAGATCGTTGTCAGGAGCCATAAAACCAGCGTCCCTTAGAGTCTGTGATTTTGGGGGTCTAGCTTAAGTCAATAGAGACCCCGGTTTTGTGTCTCATGACGACAATCTGTAACCCACTAACTCTCCTCAGTCCCATGGCTGCAAAGGTACCAGCTGCCCACTTCATTTTGAATGGCTTCTTGCAACATGTGTTAACCCTTTATGCGTCACAATCTGTCCACCTTGCATTGAGCTGTGATGCTGGGAGGAGCCTGCCCGGACCTGGCGAAGAGCTCGGTGTGTCTCTCTCCCCTACCTTGTCTCTCTCCTATCCCGGGACCAACACGGCTAGAACAACAGCACTGTAAAAAACGGGGCTCTGTATCACAGGGCAAATGCCCACATTAGCACTAGCTGAATGTGCCACCTCCCCTGGCAGTCTCAGCAGAGGGACCAAGGATTGACAGGTCTGTGGAGTATGGACTGAGCAGTCCTCACTCTGGGCCAGATCCTCAGTTGGTGTAACCTGTGGAGCTGATTTATACCAGCAGGCGTTTTGGTCCCTGGCGGTGGTGCATCTGGCTCAGGGTGGTGGCACATCAGTAGGACGGCAATGGAGAGGCTGGCACGGCTGCCTGGGCTGTGGCCAAGTTCTCAATCTAAGATGGAGTGACCCCTAGGAGGTCCCGGACCTCGAACCAGAGACACCCGAAAGAAGAGGCTGCTTTCGGAAGCCCAGGCCCCATGGGGGTGAGAATCTCCGGGGGGGGGGGGGGGGGGGGGGGGGGGGGGTGATGCTTACTGCCCCGGAGGACACTGCTATCAGGATTTTAGCTTTGTAGATCCTCAAAGGGGAAGAGCTGGAAGGCGATCTCCTCACACACGTGATTCACCCCGCACTCAAACAGGCAGCCAAACAAGAGCGGCGCTGACACCTCCTGGCACACGGCCAGGTCTGAGTAACCACACGGCCCTTGGTACAGGAGCCAGGGGTGTTCCCAGTTGGCCTCGTTCAATGGGGACCGGTTGAGGTAGATGCCCAGATTGACCCGCTTGCGTTTACTCGTTGGGTGGGAGTAAAGCAGCCACGACATGGTGCTTCTGCGGATGGCAGAGGGGGCGTTTTCACCGTTCAACAGGCAGGTCGTCTTGGAGGCTGGGGCGTCTGGCCCTTCCGCGCCATCCGCCTCCAGAAGCCCTGTTGTCGGCGTGAAGCTCACCACGCTGCCCTGGCAGCCGTGAGGCGGCTCGCACAGCTGCTTGCACGAGGAGGGGCTCTCGAATGTCAGCCCCTGGTCTGTGCTGAGCGCCGCTGCCCGGCACCGGCAGGGGGTGCGGGCGTTGCAGTACAGCACGGGGTCGCAGGCCTGGCACGCCACCTCGGCCACCTGGCACTCCCCCGTCTTCATGCCCTCAATCAGCTCGCCCTTGTGCCAGCGCTGCCCGCCGTTGTCACTATAAAACACCAAGGACTGGGGCACAGTCCAGCAGGGCAGTGGCAGGCGGCAGCAGCGAGCGGTAATGTGGAAGGCGTAAGCCGGGATCACCAGCCGCCCAGAGCTGAGCTGCACCCCGTGCCCCGGCCCCACCGCAAACGTGGCCCAGTCCTTCAACTCTTCCCCAATCACCTGCTCCGTCAAGTCTGTCAACGAGCTCCAGGTCTGGCCGGCGTCTCTGCTGCGGACGTAGCACAGCCGGGCGGCGTTCTGCCCGGTCCAGATTTGCCATTGCTCTGTGACGTGCTTCCTCACACAGATGAAGAACAGGAAGACAGTCTGACTCTTCCGCTCGTACACCGGGCAGGGGTTCATCGTGCGGTGACCCGGTAACACTGCGCTCGTCAAGGGCTCCCTGGGCCCCCACTGCAGCAGGAGAGAGGGGGCGAGAACAGGTAGGTCAGAGGGGTAAGTGAGCGGGGCCCACTCCTCAGTACATCACGATGACCATCCCGTACGGCCGCCTCAGGACTGGATGGGCCATGGAGCTCACACTTCGCCCCACCACCAGGGGGAGCCGTTGGGCCCTCAGCACTTCTGAAAACCAAGCAGGTGCCAAAACGGGGATCGAAAAGCCTCATTTTAGGTTCTTGGTTCTGCCTTCCCCTAAGGGAGCACAGGTGAGGCTGCAGCAGCTCCCCCCCCCTGAGGGCTGTGCTGGCTTCTGCTTTAGTCGCGTGGCTCTGCTTTTCCTCCCTACGTGCATCCAGCCAGACACAAGCTGGCTGCAATTAGAG